>OW388306.1:51244642-51250165 GCA_936450465.1 Gibbula magus | reverse complement strand
ATTTTGCCTGTTTGTTGACTCTGTCTGTATTCGCTCACATATTTAAATTCGTTTATGTACAGTTATAAATGTTATATGCAAACATAAAATTAAGATATCTCTAAGCAAGGCTACACGTGACTTAATATCAAAAGAGAAAAGAGTTCATGTTTGAAAAGTAACATAGTGGTTAAAGCAAAGTCGTTATTCTAATGTTTATATGAGGAATATGCTCCCAAAATGAAATAAATTAAATCTTAAGGAAGTACACATTTTGATTGAAATACTATTATTTACACATAAGCACATTTCAGTAGAGAAAGTATATCGAGTTCAAGTATTTGAACACATGCATTTTACAAGTGGTTCTTATATTATATAGTTAATATAGATTTTCAACACTGAAACACGGACATTTTTAATTTCTGCACAAAATTTACTAATATGAATAACCCACAATTAATTTGTCAATGAAGCTAGCACTAATTCTGTAATTAAGTTATTGCCACAATAAACAAGCTATCCAAAAGGATGTTTAGAAACTAGGCAGTTCATATTTCCGTTACGGATCGTTAATCACTGTTATCTGTACAAACAACTATTCCCTAATTAATTTATTGCCCCAATAAACTCGCTCTTCAAAAGGATCTACATAATCTATGCAGTTCCAAATTCCAATAGGGTTCGTTAAATACTGTTATCCTTAACGATACTTGATACATTTACAATATGGTAGTACAGATTTGTATTTGAGAACAGAATGACATTGGAATGACGTATACTATACAACCACTCATGAAAAGACCATCTATATGGTTAATAATAATAATTATTAATCTTCCTATGTTAAGACTTTTATATATTTTACTATATTTGAAGCTTTTATACGTATTTGTATTGTAAATCTAGCATGCGTCTGTGATCTTTGGAATTATACAAGAATGCAATGTAGCACTTTCGAAATTAAAATGATGTTTGAAACCAAAACATTGATCGCTAAATCTATGATACATCTTGACTATGACTATGTTTTACTGTCTTTTGACCCTGATATAACTGTTGAATCACGTGTCACACCCATAATCAACTATTACTTTCACTGAATACAACTACACACTAAACAAACTATTCATGTGTTACATTTTATGTTTTAGTCATTGTCTATGTTCTCAGCATAGACATTTAAGCTCTCACACCTGCGTCTACCGCTAGGCACATGTATCCCCAGCTCCCAGTATATCCCCTGACTGGCATTCTACCTCCCCATATCCACCCTGCCTTAGTTATCTTACATCCTCATCTGTACCATAGGCCGTCTCGATCCATTCTCCCAACCAGCCATCACTCACTATATTCATTACTGACTATCCCCAGCTCCCATCTTCACCCATCATTTTATCACCCACCCTAGATCGACCTCTTCACAACTCCTAACATTAGGGCAGATTACACACTGTGCCTCTACATGTACATCTACAATGAAATTACCACTGTTCAAATACGCACTCCTAAACTTGTCAAGTACCATACACCACAACCACAAATGACCCACAATCAACGACTATTATCCTGGCTAATGTACACGCACTTACACCACTCTCATCCTCCAGTTATACAGTCAACATTCGCCAACATAGATACACATGCACTCCCTCCAACCTTCCAACTCAACACAGGCAACGCCCGCCACAACTAACTCTAACCAAAAGCTACCTCCCATCACCCTCCAGTTCCACACAGTCAACACCCGCAATCCCCAACTCGGCAGCCACCCACCTCGCCAGTTTTACCCCTCAAACATACATACAAAGGCACTCGCCTCTCGCCCCCCAACTCAACACAGGCAACACCTGCCGCCCAACCCCACCCCTACATACACATACTCGATACAAGATACAAGATGGCGGAGGGAGTGGACGTCCTGTCACTGCTCTCCGAGACAAATCAAATTTTGAATGGTTGTGGTTATGTTTATTCCCAAGAAGATGTTGCAAACAGTGCCCGAGATCAGAACTGTGCTTTGAATGTGTTTGAATGCAGTGGATTACAGCTGGATACTAGAAATCAGTCGGACTTTGAAAGTGGTGCGAACTCGACACAACAAATCAGTGGATCTTCTACAAGTACAAACTCTGAAGGTATGATAAGATCTGATCTTCTCTGCTTTATCAATGTTGAACTTTGCAGTACCCCGCGAGATTTGTTTGTTAACAAGTTAATTGAAAAATCAAAAGGCAGCATTGAACAACTTGAAAATCTTCGACTTGCATTGCTCTCAACATGTAAACAACGTAAAGAATTCCCATACCCTGACAGTTGCTTAAAACGGAGAAAACGTACAAAACAAGGTGGGACACTTGAACAAAAACTTGCAAAAGATTGTTTTTATTTGTATAGAGCAACTTGTGGTGACCTAAATGATGAACTTTATGATATATTGAATGTGGCAAATAAGCGCTTGGGTCGCATTGAATCAGTGAGTGATAGTCAGCTTGGGCAGACAATGCCCTCAATCACTGAGACAATAGCTACACTGCAGAGAGACATGGCGACAATGAAGGGTGAATACACGCAGGACATAGAGTGTTTGTACTGTAAAGTGACCAAGCTGGAGAAGAGTAACTGTGAATTGAAGTCTGACTTGCGATCTGCACGTGATGAAACTGTCGTACTTAGACAGGCACTTGACAAGTGTAAAGAGATGTTGCATAACACAGAAAACATGATTGAAAACAGAACAAAGGAAGCTCAAGCAGAAATTTCCAGCACGAACATAGATTTCTCTCCAGTTATGTCAATCATAACAGAAGTCAAAGATAGCATCGTTTCTGTACAACAGAGAACAGATAAACACAAGGAACAATGCCAGAAGTAGGAAGACAAATTAACTAAACGCTGTCTTGATTTGAAGAATACTCTAAATAATATCAGCGAAAAGATCGACGATGGGTGCCTTGAGATATCTAGGATATCAGACGAACGCTCTCTAGGTGTAGCTTCACTCAAGTCAAAACTTACCCTCCTCTCACGGGATTATTCAAACCTAGAAAGTGAATTAAAATCGCTTGATACTCAAGTTCAAAAATCAAACTGTACATATTCAGACTTCAGGAAAAGAATCAGCAATGTGGAAAAGGAACAACGCAAAACAAACAAGACTGCTTCATATGCTGACGCTGTTAGAACGGCAATCCAAAATGACAAAAAAGTAACTCAAACTTCTACATCGTCGGTTCAAGCATCATCACAGACTCAAGCATCATCACAGACTCAAGCATCATCACAGACTCAAGCATCATCACAGACTCAAGCATCATCACAGACTCAAGCATTATCACAGACTCAAGCATCACCAGCACCAGAGGTCCAGCCAGCAGTTATCCCCCCTGTTGAAGTGGTAAATCTAACATCAGAGACAGATCCCTGCACGTCTTCTACAGACAAAGTTCATTTACCCCCAGAAACAAAAGGGCCAGGTAATGTAGTAAGCAATAGAGTTGTAAAGGATACAATACCGACACAGAGGGATAAACAATCCAATATCAAAGTTCACGTTGGTAAAGACAACTGTGCTGCAACCAAAAACCTGTCAGCAAACTTTACGGCAGCCTCTCCTAGATACAAGACTGCAATATACTACATTGGACGGATAAATAAAGACTGCACTGAACAGGCTATCAGGAACTATATGGAAGAGAGAAATGTCACTATAACTCACCTACGGATTTTCAACAGACCGGACAAATATTTCCAATCGGCTCAATTAAATGTTCTTCTTGAAGATAAGACACGAGTTGAAAATGTTGATTTTTGGCCACAGGATATTATAGTCAAACCGTGGTTGAGCAGACGACTCTTCTGGGAGAACATCAGACAACGGAACTCTGTGGATGGTCAAGGAGAACATGAAGCAAACCACACAGACTAATTATGCTGATCCAACCTTATCGTCTGAATCTGATGTGCTGGAACTGCAGGGGAGTGATGCCAAGTGTCCCGTACCTAAATAAGTGTCTCTCAGACAACCATATTGACTTCTGTGCACTAACAGATCACCAACTAAGTGATTATAACCTCAGCTTTCTGGACTCTGTTAACCCAGACTATTATGCCATAGCAAACACATGTCAATCTAAAACTTTATCACACAGAGTTATCCGTTCAGGAGGAACTGCATTTCTTGTTCATAAAAGATGGAAAGCCTATGTCACCGAAGTTGATATCGATATGGAACGTATGTCCTGTATTGAACTGTCATTAGCGTCCAATATGACATTTTTTCTGCTCGCAGTCTACCTACCACCATCGAATAGATCTGTTGAACTCTATGACTATTATGTACAGACAATGGATGATATGGTATCTGCCTTTGCTGTCAAAGGGCACCCTATTGTATTAGGAGATTTAAATGCAAAAGTAGTTGGCCCAAGATATCAGTGCTGCCAGGACAACCGTGACATGATACTGAATAGATTTGTACTTCGTAACTCCTTGATATCAGTCAATATGCAAATGCTATGTACAGGACCTGTATGCACGTTCAAGGCGTACGAGGGTGGTCCCCAGTCGCCAATAGATCACATACTTATCCCAGAGGAAATAGGTGCCTTCTTATTTATGGCTGAAGTTAAAGACGATAACCCACTAAATATATCGGACCATCACCCAGTTGTAAGTTCAATACTCCTTGAGTCAAAACCAAACCTTACAGATGTATGTGTACAAGTGAGGCCCAACTGGGAGAAAGCCATTCGAAATGGAACACTCACAGACTATACGTTTGCTGTGTCACATATACTGTGGCAAGAGAACTTGACCTCATGCTCAGATACCATGGAAGAGATAGAAGTGTACAATGACTCTCTCGTTAAATCTCTTAAACAGGCTTCCTCAGACTGTCTACCAATTAAGAAGTTTAAATCATTCCTTAAGCCTTTTTGGAACGACGAGGTTAAAACATTTCACAACGTGATGAAAGAAGCTCGACATCAATGGATCCTGTCAAACAAACCAAGAGGAATGGAACATACTTCCTTTAGAAGATACAAAAAAGCAAAAGATGCCTTCAGAGAAGCCATGAAAGAATCAGCCGCCAAATATGAAAGCAACTTCTTTCAAGAACTAGATAATATGTGTGACATAGACCAGAAACAGTTCTGGTCACTCATCCGGAGGACCAATAAGAAGAAAGCTCTGACATCACTTATTGTCGACGGAGAATATGTAAGAGATGAAAAAGATATGAGCAATGCTGTTGCAGACCACCTGAACAAGATATCCCAAGATACCGAAGAACCACACTTCGACAATGTGTTTAAACACTCAATAGAAACAGACGTAGCCAAGTTGAAAGATCTTCTTTCAAACAGTGATATTATAACTGATCATCTTCTTACATCCGAAGTCGAACTTGCGACCCTGTGCAGATCTCTCAAAAATAACAAGGCACCAGGAATGGATGGAATTACTTATGAACACTTAAAATATGGAGGTAGTTACTTCTACAGATGTCTTGCACAGCTGTTTAACGCCATCATCCAATCT
>OW388306.1:51024642-51242142 GCA_936450465.1 Gibbula magus | reverse complement strand
TGGGCTCTTCAGCTCATCAGGATTTTAATATGTTTAATTCATGGTTGACGATTTAAGCAATCTCAAGTAATACAATGTTAACAAAAAATATAGGTTTTGAAGTCAAAACCCCCTATAGCGCCCTCTGACTCACAATTGGGGTCACAGGGTCACCTAGATTGGGGTCACGGGGTCACCAAATCTACAATTTAGAATCCCGATTTGCCAAGGACAACACACAACATTTCAGCTTTCTGGACCTAGATTTGGTCCTGAAAAAGAAGATGAAAATACGTGTTTTTAGGTCGTGACCCCTGTGTCCCTATGTAGGGTCAAGGGGCCACCAATCTTCAATTTAGAATCCCTAATGGTCAAGGAGTCTGCACGAACATTTCAGCTTTCTAGACGTTTTGGTACTAGAGAAGAAGATGAAAAAAGGTTTTAAATGTTGTGACCTCGTGGCCCTATTTGAGATCACGGGGTCCCGAAATCTATAGTTTAGAATCCACATTGACCAAAGAGCTTGCTCACAACTTTTCAGCTCTCTAGACGTTTGGTATTGGAGCAGAAGATGAAAAAAGGTTTTTAAAGTCGTGACCCCTGTGACCTTTTTTGGGGTCAAAGAGTCACCGAATCTATAATTTAGAATCCCCACTGGCCAAGGAGTCTACACACAACATTTCCGCTTTCTAGACCTTTAGCATTGGAGAAAAGGTGAAAACAGGTTTTAAAAGTCGTGAACCCTGTGACCCTATTTGGGGTCACGAGATCACCAAATCTACACTTTAAAATCTCAATTGGCCAAGGAGTCTGTACATTAAATTTCAGCTCTCTTGGGTCACTGGTCCTGGAGAAGAAGTCGAAAATGCGAAAAGTTTACAGACGGATGGACAGTTTTTAGGTCATGACCCCTGTGACCCACGTTTGAGGTCACAGTGTCACGAAATCTACAATTTAGAATCCCCATTGGCCAAGGAGTCTGCACACAACTTCAGCTTAACATTTCAGCTCTCTTGACCTTTTGGAACTGCTCACTAGAGTTATTGGTTCTGGAGAAGAAGTCAACGGACGGATGGACGGACGCCAGACACTATGCCATGCATTATGTACATCTGGCCTTTCAGACCTGATGAGCTAAAAATCGAAAAGTTTACAGACGGACGGATGGACGGATGGATGGACGGACGGAAGGACAGACGGACAGCCAAACGCCATGTTATGCCATAAGCCCATCGGGCCTTTCAGGTTTGATAAGCTAAAAATACAAGTTGACCTTTAGACTTTGACTTTTTTAGAATTGCATTTCAAATTTGTAAAGTTGAGAACGGTAAGTTTGACAGGAGTAAAATGTTAGTTTTGCTTCCTTTGACTTGTCTTTTCGAGACTTGTTTGGTTGAGAACGACATGTTACATTTTACAAGTTACACGTTTGTATGTCTTCATTTTTGGCATAATCCCCTTCTATACATTCGGGGCGTCAAGTCAGGTCAAGAGCTGTCGTTCCAGGAAACACCCAAGATCGTGCCCAAGCCCATAGAGAGGAATGGCAGAGAATACCAGACCGTGTCATCTTACGTTTGATATTCTCAGCAGGACGTCGAGTTCGGGCATGCAAGATACTGACTTGATGTGACTTTAGCGTTTTGTAGCTAGTGATCGAAATCAAGACAATAGGTGACTCTACTTGTTTGCACGATGACCGGAAACATGTCAATTTGTGCTTGCTTGAGACAGTATTCATCAGTTTTCAGAACATAAAAAACTGTATCATATACTGTTGTTTTTTGTTGGTCAATGATGCCCGTTAGTTTATAACAGAAGTATACTTGAGAGTTAATGTTAAAATAAACTGTTAAACATGTTGGTATATTCAGTGGTTCTACGAAAATAGTCCAATGAAAAACCCCTTGAAAATTCTCAAAATCACATAATTTCAATATAATTTCAATCAAACAAAACAGTATGAAATTTGAGTATGAAACCCAAATGATCATTTCACTGTATAGCCCTCAACACACGGACACTCCCCCCCCCCCCCCCCCCCCCAGATATGGGCAGAGGAGCTCTATAGAGAGGGGCGGTGCCCCCCCCCCCCCCCCCCCCCCCCCCCCCCCCCATTAGTCATACGTTCCATTAGCATACGGGTTAACACAACATATTATATGGTTGAGTGACCCAGCATTTAACTTAGCATTACCAAACTTTATAATGGACTGGTCCAAGAAATTAAACTTGGATGTTTGACAATTGGGACATGAGACAAAACACAACGAGTCATTAATTCAGTCAATATTTAATATAAAAAATAGCATAGCATCACATAACATAAACAATTGGACATCCAAATATTGATAAATGATGGATGATGTACAGTTGATTCCACTGCGCTGGACATGATGAACACGTACCATCCATGTACAGGTTCTTGTGGACCATGGTTGTGAGGAGTGGAGTTGCTGACACGGTTTCCAACTGTAGTAACTCTACCCCGGCAAGTCTTAACAACGGACTTCCAATGGATACATTGCTCCTTTGTCGAGTTCTTGTTGTGAAGGTAACCTTGAAACAGTACTTGTTTCGTACCTCACCTAGAGGTAACATACTCAACATCAATCAATCCAGTCATGTTATCAACAGTGATAAGCTAGACTCAAAAACAAAGAATATTTATACACTAGTGTGTGTGTGTTTTCTTATTTAATTAAGTACACGCAACTTATCTCAGTTGAGAACATCCAATCTTTACTTTAATAACATTCGTTTATATGTTTTCATTAACAAACTCTATGCATACAGTCAGTTAAGCTAATCCCAAGCTCTCTAATTAGAGGGCTAACCCACTGAGATCATAGGGTTTGTTGGTGGTGTTGTTTTAGTTAACCTTTCATTTACTGTATGACTAGTGGGACGAATGAAAATGGGCGTAGGACTAATGGGATGAGAACAGAGGGGCTGAAAGGGCAGGGGTAGCTATAGGCCACTCACTCAAGCACCGGTGACTGCTCTGGCTGATGAATATGTAACAGATGGATTAGATTAGATTACAAGTCAATCACTTCACATGCCTAAAGACTGTGCCACACATTATAACAGCCTTCTAGTTTTTTTTGTTCTGGAGAAGAAGATGAAATGGTTTTTAGATTATAGCCTGTGAGGCCTTTAGTTGGGGTCATGGGGTCACATGGGATCTACAATTTAGAATCCCCCTTGGCCAAGGAGTCTGTACACAACTTTCAGCTCTCTAGAGTCACTGGTCCTGGAGAAACTAAAAAGGACAATATTCAAGGGTAGCTAAATTTAATTCTAGGACGAAATTCAGTAGTTGCATTGTTAACCATTCCTTTAGCTTTAATATGTGCTATCACACATATCTTTACAAATTGCCGTTAACGAGAAGACGATGTTCAAACATGCAAACTCTGAAAATCGTGAAATTTCTGTACACTTTTCAATGTGACCAGAAATGACTGTTCGCAAGCGTAGTATTGCCGTCGTACTCTTACTCGTACTCGTAATCTTGAAATTCGGCGGGTAGGTTTTGGATGAAATTGACCTATTTGTATTTACTATAATCTGATATTTCACCGCCAACCATATAATACAAATTATTGTTTCATCCTCCAGTAGTATTTATTTCAGAATATTAATGTACTGTTAAATACAATTCGCTTTCTGGAGTAAAGGTCTTAATTAATACGTTTGATTGAAGTGTATACGGGATAATTGTATCATCACACAACGAATGGTTTCACTTACGCCAACGCTTTACTCTTTAGTTGTCCGTTCGTTTGACTCCCTGCACTGCAACAAGGATTGAAAACACATTCAGTAAATTTATAGTTCAATAAACAAATCGTATTCAATAAAAAGAGATAAACATTGAACATCTTCCCAGTTTAATATACATGTAAATCCATAACATTTGGCTATGCCAGGCAACAGCTGAAGTTGGCAAATATGTATTTACATCAAGAACAGCTGAAGTATGTCAATACAAATGCATGGTGATATGGACTCAAACAAAAGTGAGCACCGCTCACCATGCCTGTAGTATAAAAGTATACACAACATTAATTTGAAAACATTTGTATAGTGACTAAAGTCATTGAATGACGGTGCTTTTCTGTGGATAGTCCGGTAACAGTCTTTAGTCAATAATTATGTATTTTATTGTGATGGTGAATTTTTACACAAACTAAAGGCGTTGCCATGGGTACAAAAGCTTCACCCATCTTTACTATACCCTGGTTGTGGGATATCTTGACATACCTTATATCAAATAGGAAAGTCGCTCGAACTATAGAACTGTACTGGTAAAGGTTGTTAGATTAGTGCTTTCTGTCATTTACAGTAACTAAGGAGGAACTGTGTAAATCTGTGGCAGGCAGTTCTGACGTGTATATAACTTTTAACTGTTAATGAACTTGTTTAAATATAATGTCTTTAGTGTTTTTAAGTGTTTCATTTAAGTATTTTAATAAGCAATAAGCATAGTATCTTTAGCCTTAAATCTATTTCGTAGTGGGAGTCTTTATATAAGTAAGGGAGGTTGGGCAAGTCTATGTCACTGTCAATCTGTTTCATGTGTTCTAACCCAATCCCATTGGCTAATTCAAATCATCATGCATGACCATGTCCATTTCACGCGCTCGCCACATCAGCACAGATCACTGATCACAGGACAGAGCACGATAGACAAACGACAATTATATCAGGTTAGATATAATTAATTGCTTATCTATCTTAATAATCATTATGTGTATAATAATTAGAGGATATTTGCCTTTTCTTGACTAATACCATGTTTATCTCATCGAGTGAGGTAGAAAGGTTATATGTTCACGAGTGGCGCAGCCACGAGTGAAAATACATAACTTTTCTACCTCACGAGAAGAGATAAACATGGTATTGGTCAAGAAAAGACAAATTTTCTATTTATTATATGACCAAATCTCTGCATATTCACCGAAATAGACTTGCATTTACGTTAAGTCGGCTCCAGAATAAGCCTGTCGCCTCAGCAACAATGTGACGTCACGAACGTGTCCTGAGGTTGGAGCATTGTTTTATAACGTCAGGTCATTGTTATATCAGTCACTAGTGACACGTTCCATTGTTATTTTCACCAGTGACTGATAACACGGTTTATTTTCGTTGATAGATCCCGATATTTCACCTGCAATCATATGATAAAGTAACTTATCTATGTTAAGTTATATCTTTATCTCAAATATGATTAATTGTCAGGATTAGTTAATCTTTGATGATTTGGTGATCATGTCGCCATCTTGTAATGGTAATTATAATCAATAACATATTATAAACATAAGGGTAAATTAACTTAAACACTTCTTTCTTTTACTTTCTCTGTATGAATGTTGTATGGATGTGATTCGGTAAGTTCCTAACGTATTTACACTTTTCACTTACTTATGAAGTGTGTGAGCGCCATTTTCCTTGTTTATATTCTTATGTGTTGTGTCCGCCAGTTGAGTTAATTATGTCATTGTTTAATTAGAAATATTCTCTGAACGTATGAGAGTCCTCGGTGACCGGACATAAAGCCTCAGTAACTAAATCTACGCAGGGTAAGGCGTTTTAAATATGTACATGTGTATTATATTTTATAAATAGGTTTTATATGTATATTGTATGATACGCAAGTATGTGCGTCAGTACGAATAGCAGCCAGTCCGGCCGCTGGCCGGTTCGGCCGCTGCATATCTTGCCCATTTCGGCCGCCGCTACATCCGAAATGTAATTAGCCTAGTTGATATTTAACCTGTTTCGTCCGCCGCAATGTCCGCTAACCATTTGTCAATAAAATTCGCCAGGTAAGTATTTTTACCATTATGCAAATGATCTACAACGAATATAAACTAGCAGGTCGTAAATATTGGTGACACATGGGTGTCACATGACCTTTATACTGAGATCTAGTTATTCGGACCAAACCAAAACCAGAACAGACGATCGCAATATTTGTACTGTATGCGTTATGTGCCAAAAAGTATTCGGACGGTGACATATTATTTCCATTGACTTGTATGCTAATTTCGTATAGAATAAATATTGATTGTAGATCGTAGATCAGTATGTGAAATCTTTATAACATGGGAAAAGTTTGTATTTAACGTACACGTGTAGATAAATCGGATGACATTACTAAAATTGTCGTAAGAAAAATTCTTGAAAATGATGTACTTCAAGCTGAAATTATTCCAAATCAAGCTGAACAAATACATTGAATCTATTCTGTTAAAAGTTTTTATCCTAGACTAAATTAACATACAAGTCTATGGAAATAATATTTCACCGTCCGAATACTTTTTTGCACATAACGTCACCGTCCGCATACTCCGTTTTGCATGACTCTGATATCATATTTGAGAGCTCAATAAAAAAAAATCAACAAATTTACCTGGTATCAATGTTGACTTGTGAAGCTAAACTCATTCAGATAAATAACTGAAAACTGAAAAGTGAATTCATTTCTCAATAAACCTCACAACATATCGATTGTTGTTTTTATTTGATTGGATTAAATATCTACATGTACCACTGAACTGTTCTTCCTGGTGTTTTCATAATTACTTACGATACGATGACAGCAGATAATTAAGTGTTAATCCTTGTGTAGTGAGATAATCCGTTAGTGTGTATTCAAGGACATGATTGGTGATAGTTAGTGATGATAACAGTTCACTCACTGTTTAATGATATAAAAAGATGAGAAACATTGTTCAATTCATCACCATGGAACCATTAAGATATCCTTGTGTCTACTGCTCTAGAGAGTGTACTTCCAGGCAACAATGCCTTCAATGCGACTCGTGTGACAAATGCATACTGAATAAAATATGATGAGACATGTTTTGTAGATAACAAAAATTAAATGTAAGATGAACTTTATATGCAGTATATTTTTTATAAGAATAAAATATGAAGAGACATATCATTTCATTATCTTTATTGGTCGTTATTTTCCGGATATATATATCCGATTTTAAAATACATGTACCCATTCCCGAAACACTTATCGGCGGCGGAAATGAGTCAACAATCCTTTTATTAACCATCGTACATAGCGGTGAGACTAATTAACCTTCGGGTGAACCGGCGGCCGAACTGGCCTAGCGGCCGGACCGGGTGTATTCCGTCAGTACCACGAACCTAGCTAACGTTGTGGTTATGAATGTCATCTTATAACACCATCATATCCCCTGTTGTGATATAGGTAGTTCATGTTGGTAATGTTTTCATGAAGGAATATGTCCCTTACTGAATGTATTCACATTAACCAACACCATGTTCAAGTGTAGCCTAATTGCCGACAAGTTGTTTATCGACAACAAACGCGTGTACCCGACAGATGCACCCCGCCCACATCTAGCCAATCAGGACCCGGGAAGACAAACAGCGTCCAATCAAAACCCAACACCGCGATCAGCTGTTTACGCGAGACCATCTCGATACGAAATCCGAACACCAATCGGCGAGAGGCGTGTCGATTCGACCCGAAACTAGACAAACCCGCATCAACTGCGCTAGGGAAGTCACGAGTACACGCGCTATGGACACACCCCCACAGCTGATGTAAACAATAGCCAGCCCAATATCGACACGCAATACACATATCTCTCCCTAAATGTATGTGGTCTCAAATCAAAGTTACTCTCGCCTGACTTCACAGACTTTATCTCTCGATATGACATTATTGGTCTGCAAGAGACGAAACTTGATGATCTAGATATCATTGATATACCTGGTTTCACACTATTCCATAAAACCAGATGTATGCAGAATAAAAAGATAAAGTCCGGCGGCATATCAGTTTGTGTCAGAACTCCACTAGTCCCGTTCATCGAAATATTAGACACGAAATCAGAATATGCTCTCTGGTTCAAAATGCAACAATTCATGCCAAATCACGAACACGGCTACTTTGCAGTTATTTATTCACCCCCCGAAAACTCCAAATATGCATCTGTAGAACAGTTAGATTTACTTGAAAGAGAAATCATTGACTTTTCTCCACTATCAGAATATGTTTGTACATTCGGTGACTACAATGCACGAACTAGTTGTTTACTAGACTACATCACAGACGACAACGGCAATGACGACGATGACGTAGATGATTGCCTTCACCAGTATATGAACAATCCCCAGTTACTACGTGAGCATGGTATCAGACTGGATAGGACAAACACGGACACTAAAACCAATAATAACGGCCATAGACTCGTAAAACTCTCTGCTGCAAATAACATGTATATAGTCAATGGCAGATTTGATCAAGACGAAAACATCGGAAAATGCACTTCCAAAGATAAAGCAGTTGTAGACTATTTTATATGCAGCAGAAAACTTTTCCAATGTGCGATAAGTTTCAAAGTCCATGACTTTTCACCTATATACTCTGATGTACATTGTGCGCTTGAGATGACGTTCACCTTCAAGTCTCCGCCCACTACACGGCCATGTGACCCCCCACCGGCGAGACCCGGGAGATGGCGGCAGGAGCGTGCAGAGCTGTTCCTGAGCAACATGGAGCAACATCTGATCGAAGATGCTACAGCCATGGTGGCCGATATAGATTATCAGGCATGTACTCCGTCTGATATTAATAATATAACGGACAAATTGTCCGAAATTCTTTTAACATCTGCTTTTAAAACATTTGGTACGCACAAAAAATACAAAGCATCCAAAGTTAAAAATGTTTGGTTTGGCTTTAAATGTGATGCCGCCAGACGTAAATTTCATAAGGCCCGCAAAAAATATAATCGCCGTAAAAGCGAATTCAATAAAAGCCACATGATGACATCGGCCAAATCATATCGTAAAATTTTATCATTTTATAAAAAGAAACATGAAAATTCCATACGTAAACAAGTATCTGAAATGAAGTCAAAGCGGCCTAAAGACTTCTGGAAAATCATTAATTCCTTTAACATGTCACATAAAAAAGAACCTATTACTGTCGAGAAACTACATGATTATTTTAAGGACATTAACGATGGAACAGACGATGATGTTGAAGATGTCCACACCTGTGATATGCAGAATGAACATCTCAACTCGCCAATCACAGATGAAGAAATATCGATAGTTATCAATGAACTTAAAAATAACAAAGCATGTGGTATTGACAATGTTATAAATGAATATATAAAAACATGTAAGAATATAATGTTACCATTATATTCAAAGTTGTTTAATCTAGTTTTAAACTCAGGTATATATCCTGAGAAAAGGCTTGTGGGTATTATTAAACCCCTGTATAAAAACAAAGGCGACAGTGCTGACCCATCTAACTACCGTCCTATCACGCTTCTTAGCTGCGTCAGCAAATTGTTTACAGCAGTGTTGAACAAAAGGTTAAGCAATTTCGTTGAAACTAATCATATTTTATTTGATAATCAAGCTGGTTTTAGAAAAGGATTTTCTACCACTGATCATGTATATACTTTGCATACCCTCATTGAACTATTACAACATAAGAAACAAAAACTATTTTGCGCATTTATCGATTTTAGCAAAGCATTTGACAATGTCTGTAGAGCAAATCTTTGGATTAAATTATTTTCATATGGTATTAACGGAAAGATTATCAACGTTATAAAATCCATGTATCGTAGTATAAAATCTTGTGTTACATTCAGCGGCAGTCTATCTGATTACTTTTATTGTAAAAACGGAGTAAGACAGGGAGAAAATTTGTCCCCGCTAATGTTTGCATTGTACATAAATGACTTGGAATGTTTTTTGTTATCTAATAATGTTGATGGTACATGTATAGATTTCTCTGACGATGAATTGTATATATTCTTGCGATTACTGGTCCTGTTATATGCAGACGACACTGTCCTACTAGCGGAAACTGCAACGGATTTGCAAAATTCTTTAAATGCCTTCAGTAGATATTGTGTTAAAAATAAATTGACTGTTAATATGGAGAAATCTAAGATTATAGTCTTTGGCAGTAAAGTAAACTTCAGTAAGCATACATTTACATTTAATGGAAATGAAATGGAAATTGTAAATCAGTATAAATATCTTGGTGTAATTTTCAGTCACAATAGATCTTTTGCAAAGGCTAGAAAATCCAAAATCCTCCAAGCTAACAAAGCTATGCATTTACTATATAAACGTATTAGAAATATTAATATGGATATTGATTGTAAATTATATCTTTTCGATTGTACAGTAAATTACCAATTTTATTGTATGGATGTGAAATATGGGGCTTTGAAAATGTAAATGCAATTGAGAAAATTCACACTGACTTTTTAAAATACATTCTTAATTTAAGACGCAGTACGCCGTCATACATGTTGTATATCGAAACAGGACGTAGTCCGCTAATTGTACATATTAAATCACGAATGTTATGTTATTGGTCTAAAATTGTTACAGGATTGTGTAACCCTACTCTTTCATTACTTTATCAGATATGTTTATCTCTTTTTACATCTAGAAAAGTGAATTTTAAGTTGATGTCATTTATTAAAATAACTTTAGATAATATCGGCTTTTCCAACATTTGGCTTAATCAGAATACTGTCTCCCATTCTTGGTTTAAAAATTCCACAAAACTACGTCTACACGATCAATCCCTGCAATCTATTTATGAAACAATGATGACATCAAATAAAGGAAATATGTACTCTTGTTTACAATCTACCTGCACTATATCATGGTTACAAAGAAAATTAAGTCCAAAAATGTTTTCTGCTTTAATAAAATTTAGAACATCAAACCATAAATTACCAATTGAAACTGGCCGATGGAAAAATATTAATCATAATGATCGAATTTGTATATTTTGTAATACTATTGGTGACGAATTTCATTATTTATTTGAATGTCAATTATTTATTACACATAGAAATATATATCTCAAGAAATATTATACTGTTGCACCTAACTTTTACAAACTGTCTCAACTTTTCAAAACTAACAATGTAACACAATTAAGAAATCTATGTAAATTTATTATTGCCCTAACCTTTCAATGTCACATTTTAATATTCTTTTATGCATATTAAAGTTATATAGCAAATATTATATTTCATTGCTTTGGCCGAATATCATTTTTACCTCATCTCGTGTGCCACCCATGAAAATATCAGTTTCTCACTCCTCATGATGAGATTGTCTCTATTTATCATCCAAAACTGGCTCCCACAGTAGATAGCACATGTGATCACAAGTTACAATGAAAACATCATCATCCTATCACATCATCAGTTAATGACATCGTAAAGGTGTAGCATCACTGAAAACACTGACAATGTTATAACGTCACAATGTTGACGATCTAACAATGCTATGATGTCATAATGCTATCACCTCACCTCACCAGATATCACTGCTAAAGAAAGCTAAATGTCAGTTTTGTGTTTAAAATATATTAATTCTTTTGCTAATAATTGATGAAGAATGTTGTATACTATGTTGTATACTCAGATATTGTCATTTCATTACAATACATCCAGAAAACTTAAATAACATTGAAATTTTTGTAAGTATTGTCAAGTTGAAAACATTATTGCATTAAAAACAATGAATTGCCTTCTTTCCATGCGAAACGGATTTTTTTAAAAACAATATTTCTAGTTATAACTAGAAGGAATTTTTACTCGTAAAAACAGATGTCTCCCCCTTCCCCCAATTCAATTCAAGTCATCCGTTCTAAAAGCTAAAGTCCGAATTGGTGCCATGGGAACAGAAAAAAGAGCCATGGGCTCTTCAGCTCATCAGGATTTTAATATGTTTAATTCATGGTTGACGATTTAAGCAATCTCAAGTAATACAATGTTAACAAAAAAGATAGGTTTTGAAGTCAAAACCCCCTATAGCGCCCTCTGACTCACAATTGGGGTCACAGGGTCACCTTGATTGGGGTCACGGGGTCACCAAATCTACAATTTAGAATCCCGATTTGCCAAGGACAACACACAACATTTCAGCTTTCTGGACCTAGATTTGGTCCTGAAAAAGAAGATGAAAATACGTGTTTTTAGGTCGTGACCCCTGTGTCCCTATGTAGGGTCAAGGGGCCACCAATCTTCAATTTAGAATACCTAATGGTCAAGGAGTCTGCACGAACATTTCAGCTTTGTAGACGTTTTGGTACTAGAGAAGAAGATGAAAAAAGGTTTTAAATGTTGTGACCCCGTGGCCCTATTTGAGATCACGGGGTCCCGAAATCTATAGTTTAGAATCCACATTGACCAAAGAGCTTGCTCACAACTTTTCAGCTCTCTAGACGTTTGGTATTGGAGCAGAAGATGAAAAAAGGTTTTTAAAGTCGTGACCCCTGTGACCTTTTTTGGGGTCAAAGAGTCACCGAATCTATAATTTAGAATCCCCACTGGCCAAGGAGTCTACACACAACATTTCCGCTTTCTAGACCTTTAGCATTGGAGAAAAGGTGAAAACAGGTTTTAAAAGTCGTGAACCCTGTGACCCTATTTGGGGTCACGAGATCACCAAATCTACACTTTAAAATCTCAATTGGCCAAGGAGTCTGTACATTAAATTTCAGCTCTCTTGGGTCACTGGTCCTGGAGAAGAAGTCGAAAATGCGAAAAGTTTACAGACGGATGGACAGTTTTTAGGTCATGACCCCTGTGACCCACGTTTGAGGTCACAGTGTCACGAAATCTACAATTTAGAATCCCCATTGGCCAAGGAGTCTGCACACAACTTCAGCTTAACATTTCAGCTCTCTTGACCTTTTGGAACTGCTCACTAGAGTTATTGGTTCTGGAGAAGAAGTCAACGGACGGATGGACGGACGCCAGACACTATGCCATGCATTATGTACATCTGGCCTTTCAGACCTGATGAGCTAAAAATCGAAAAGTTTACAGACGGACGGATGGACGGATGGATGGACGGACGGAAGGACAGACGGACAGCCAAACGCCATGTTATGCCATAAGCCCATCGGGCCTTTCAGGTTTGATAAGCTAAAAATACAAGTTGACCTTTAGACTTTGACTTTTTTAGAATTGCATTTCAAATTTGTAAAGTTGAGAACGGTAAGTTTGACAGGAGTAAAATGTTAGTTTTGCTTCCTTTGACTTGTCTTTTCGAGACTTGTTTGGTTGAGAACGACATGTTACATTTTACAAGTTACACGTTTGTATGTCTTCATTTTTGGCATAATCCCCTTCTATACATTCGGGGCGTCAAGTCAGGTCAAGAGCTGTCGTTCCAGGAAACACCCAAGATCGTGCCCAAGCCCATAGAGAGGAATGGCAGAGAATACCAGACCGTGTCATCTTACGTTTGATATTCTCAGCAGGACGTCGAGTTCGGGCATGCAAGATACTGACTTGATGTGACTTTAGCGTTTTGTAGCTAGTGATCGAAATCAAGACAATAGGTGACTCTACTTGTTTGCACGATGACCGGAAACATGTCAATTTGTGCTTGCTTGAGACAGTATTCATCAGTTTTCAGAACATAAAAAACTGTATCATATACTGTTGTTTTTTGTTGGTCAATGATGCCCGTTAGTTTATAACAGAAGTATACTTGAGAGTTAATGTTAAAATAAACTGTTAAACATGTTGGTATATTCAGTGGTTCTACGAAAATAGTCCAATGAAAAACCCCTTGAAAATTCTCAAAATCACATAATTTCAATATAATTTCAATCAAACAAAACAGTATGAAATTTGAGTATGAAACCCAAATGATCATTTCACTGTATAGCCCTCAACACACGGACGACCCCCCCCCCCCCCCCCCCCCCCCCCCCCCAGATATGGGCAGAGGAGCTCTATAGAGAGAAATTAAACTTGGATGTTTGACAATTGGGACATGAGACAAAACACAACGAGTCATTAATTCAGTCAATATTTAATATAAAAAATAGCATAGCATCACATAACATAAACAATTGGACATCCAAATATTGATAAATGATGGATGATGTACAGTTGATTCCACTGCGCTGGACATGATGAACACGTACCATCCATGTACAGGTTCTTGTGGACCATGGTTGTGAGGAGTGGAGTTGCTGACACGGTTTCCAACTGTAGTAACTCTACCCCGGCAAGTCTTAACAACGGACTTCCAATGGATACATTGCTCCTTTGTCGAGTTCTTGTTGTGAAGGTAACCTTGAAACAGTACTTGTTTCGTACCTCACCTAGAGGTAACATACTCAACATCAATCAATCCAGTCATGTTATCAACAGTGATAAGCTAGACTCAAAAACAAAGAATATTTATACACTAGTGTGTGTGTGTTTTCTTATTTAATTAAGTACACGCAACTTATCTCAGTTGAGAACATCCAATCTTTACTTTAATAACATTCGTTTATATGTTTTCATTAACAAACTCTATGCATACAGTCAGTTAAGCTAATCCCAAGCTCTCTAATTAGAGGGCTAACCCACTGAGATCATAGGGTTTGTTGGTGGTGTTGTTTTAGTTAACCTTTCATTTACTGTATGACTAGTGGGACGAATGAAAATGGGCGTAGGACTAATGGGATGAGAACAGAGGGGCTGAAAGGGCAGGGGTAGCTATAGGCCACTCACTCAAGCACCGGTGACTGCTCTGGCTGATGAATATGTAACAGATGGATTAGATTAGATTACAAGTCAATCACTTCACATGCCTAAAGACTGTGCCACACATTATAACAGCCTTCTAGTTTTTTTTGTTCTGGAGAAGAAGATGAAATGGTTTTTAGATTATAGCCTGTGAGGCCTTTAGTTGGGGTCATGGGGTCACATGGGATCTACAATTTAGAATCCCCCTTGGCCAAGGAGTCTGTACACAACTTTCAGCTCTCTAGAGTCACTGGTCCTGGAGAAACTAAAAAGGACAATATTCAAGGGTAGCTAAATTTAATTCTAGGACGAAATTCAGTTGTTGCATTGTTAACCATTCCTTTAGCTTTAATATGTGCTATCACACATATCTTTACAAATTGCCGTTAACGAGAAGACGATGTTCAAACATGCAAACTCTGAAAATCGTGAAATTTCTGTACACTTTTCAATGTGACCAGAAATGACTGTTCGCAAGCGTAGTATTGCCGTCGTACTCTTACTCGTACTCGTAATCTTGAAATTCGGCGGGTAGGTTTTGGATGAAATTGACCTATTTGTATTTACTATAATCTGATATTTCACCGCCAACCATATAATACAAATTATTGTTTCATCCTCCAGTAGTATTTATTTCAGAATATTAATGTACTGTTAAATACAATTCGCTTTCTGGAGTAAAGGTCTTAATTAATACGTTTGATTGAAGTGTATACGGGATAATTGTATCATCACACAACGAATGGTTTCACTTACGCCAACGCTTTACTCTTTAGTTGTCCGTTCGTTTGACTCCCTGCACTGCAACAAGGATTGAAAACACATTCAGTAAATTTATAGTTCAATAAACAAATCGTATTCAATAAAAAGAGATAAACATTGAACATCTTCTCAGTTTAATATACATGTAAATCCATAACATTTGGCTATGCCAGGCAACAGCTGAAGTTGGCAAATATGTATTTACATCAAGAACAGCTGAAGTATGTCAATACAAATGCATGGTGATATGGACTCAATCAAAAGTGAGCACCGCTCACCATGCCTGTAGTATAAAAGTATACACAACATTAATTTGAAAACATTTGTATAGTGACTAAAGTCATTGAATGACGGTGCTTTTCTGTGGATAGTCCGGTAACAGTCTTTAGTCAATAATTATGTATTTTATTGTGATGGTGAATTTTTACACAAACTAAAGGCGTTGCCATGGGTACAAAAGCTTCACCCATCTTTACTATACCCTGGTTGTGGGATATCTTGACATACCTTATATCAAATAGGAAAGTCGCTCGAACTATAGAACTGTACTGGTAAAGGTTGTTAGATTAGTGCTTTCTGTCATTTACAGTAACTAAGGAGGAACTGTGTAAATCTGTGGCAGGCAGTTCTGACGTGTATATAACTTTTAACTGTTAATGAACTTGTTTAAATATAATGTCTTTAGTGTTTTTAAGTGTTTCATTTAAGTATTTTAATAAGCAATAAGCATAGTATCTTTAGCCTTAAATCTATTTCGTAGTGGGAGTCTTTATATAAGTAAGGGAGGTTGGGCAAGTCTATGTCACTGTCAATCTGTTTCATGTGTTCTAACCCAATCCCATTGGCTAATTCAAATCATCATGCATGACCATGTCCATTTCACGCGCTCGCCACATCAGCACAGATCACTGATCACAGGACAGAGCACGATAGACAAACGACAATTATATCAGGTTAGATATAATTAATTGCTTATCTATCTTAATAATCATTATGTGTATAATAATTAGAGGATATTTGCCTTTTCTTGACTAATACCATGTTTATCTCATCGAGTGAGGTAGAAAGGTTATATGTTCACGAGTGGCGCAGCCACGAGTGAAAATACATAACTTTTCTACCTCACGAGAAGAGATAAACATGGTATTGGTCAAGAAAAGACAAATTTTCTATTTATTATATGACCAAATCTCTGCATATTCACCGAAATAGACTTGCATTTACGTTAAGTCGGCTCCAGAATAAGCCTGTCGCCTCAGCAACAATGTGACGTCACGAACGTGTCCTGAGGTTGGAGCATTGTTTTATAACGTCAGGTCATTGTTATATCAGTCACTAGTGACACGTTCCATTGTTATTTTCACCAGTGACTGATAACACGGTTTATTTTCGTTGATAGATCCCGATATTTCACCTGCAATCATATGATAAAGTAACTTATCTATGTTAAGTTATATCTTTATCTCAAATATGATTAATTGTCAGGATTAGTTAATCTTTGATGATTTGGTGATCATGTCGCCATCTTGTAATGGTAATTATAATCAATAACATATTATAAACATAAGGGTAAATTAACTTAAACACTTCTTTCTTTTACTTTCTCTGTATGAATGTTGTATGGATGTGATTCGGTAAGTTCCTAACGTATTTACACTTTTCACTTACTTATGAAGTGTGTGAGCGCCATTTTCCTTGTTTATATTCTTATGTGTTGTGTCCGCCAGTTGAGTTAATTATGTCATTGTTTAATTAGAAATATTCTCTGAACGTATGAGAGTCCTCGGTGACCGGACATAACGCCTCAGTAACTAAATCTACGCAGGGTAAGGCGTTTTAAATATGTACATGTGTATTATATTTTATAAATAGGTTTTATATGTATATTGTATGATACGCAAGTATGTGCGTCAGTACGAATAGCACCCAGTCCGGCCGCTGGCCAGTTCGGCCGCTGCATATCTTGCCCATTTCGGCCGCCGCTACATCCGAAATGTAATTAGCCTAGTTGATATTTAACCTGTTTCGTCCGCCGCAATGTCCGCTAACCATTTGTCAATAAAATTCGCCAGGTAAGTATTTTTACCATTATGCAAATGATCTACAACGAATATAAACTAGCAGGTCGTAAATATTGGTGACACATGGGTGTCACATGACCTTTATACTGAGATCTAGTTATTCGGACCAAACCAAAACCAGAACAGACGATCGCAATATTTGTACTGTATGCGTTATGTGCCAAAAAGTATTCGGACGGTGACATATTATTTCCATTGACTTGTATGCTAATTTCGTATAGAATAAATATTGATTGTAGATCGTAGATCAGTATGTGAAATCTTTATAACATGGGAAAAGTTTGTATTTAACGTACACGTGTAGATAAATCGGATGACATTACTAAAATTGTCGTAAGAAAAATTCTTGAAAATGATGTACTTCAAGCTGAAATTATTCCAAATCAAGCTGAGCAAATACATTGAATCTATTCTGTTAAAAGTTTTTATCCTAGACTAAATTAACATACAAGTCTATGGAAATAATATTTCACCGTCCGAATACTTTTTTGCACATAACGTCACCGTCCGCATACTCCGTTTTGCATGACTCTGATATCATATTTGAGAGCTCAATAAAAAAAATCAACAAATTTACCTGGTATCAATGTTGACTTGTGAAGCTAAACTCATTCAGATAAATAACTGAAAACTGAAAAGTGAATTCATTTCTCAATAAACCTCACAACATATCGATTGTTGTTTTTATTTGATTGGATTAAATATCTACATGTACCACTGAACTGTTCTTCCTGGTGTTTTCATAATTACTTACGATACGATGACAGCAGATAATTAAGTGTTAATCCTTGTGTAGTGAGATAATCCGTTAGTGTGTATTCAAGGACATGATTGGTGATAGTTAGTGATGATAACAGTTCACTCACTGTTTAATGATATAAAAAGATGAGAAACATTGTTCAATTCATCACCATGGAACCATTAAGATATCCTTGTGTCTACTGCTCTAGAGAGTGTACTTCCAGGCAACAATGCCTTCAATGCGACTCGTGTGACAAATGCATACTGAATAAAATATGATGAGACATGTTTTGTAGATAACACAAATTAAATGTAAGATGAACTTTATATGCAGTATATTTTTTATAAGAATAAAATATGAAGAGACATATCATTTCATTATCTTTATTGGTCGTTATTTTCCGGATATATATATCCGATTTTAAAATACATGTACCCATTCCCGAAACACTTATCGGCGGCGGAAATGAGTCAACAATCCTTTTATTAACCATCGTACATAGCGGTGAGACTAATTAACCTTCGGGTGAACCGGCGGCCGAACTGGCCTAGCGGCCGGACCGGGTGTATTCCGTCAGTACCACGAACCTAGCTAACGTTGTGGTTATGAATGTCATCTTATAACACCATCATATCCCCTGTTGTGATATAGGTAGTTCATGTTGGTAATGTTTTCATGAAGGATTATGTCCCTTACTGAATGTATTCACATTAACCAACACCATGTTCAAGTGTAGCCTAATTGCCGACAAGTTGTTTATCGACAACAAACGCGTGTACCCGACAGATGCACCCCGCCCACATCTAGCCAATCAGGACCCGGGAAGACAAACAGCGTCCAATCAAAACCCAACACCGCGATCAGCTGTTTACGCGAGACCATCTCGATACGAAATCCGAACACCAATCGGCGAGAGGCGTGTCGATTCGACCCGAAACTCGACAAACCCGCATCAACTGCGCTAGGGAAGTCACGAGTACACGCGCTATGGACACACCCCCACAGCTGATGTAAACAATAGCCAGCCCAATATCGACACGCAATACACATATCTCTCCCTAAATGTATGTGGTCTCAAATCAAAGTTACTCTCGCCTGACTTCACAGACTTTATCTCTCGATATGACATTATTGGTCTGCAAGAGACGAAACTTAATGATCTAGATATCATTGATATACCTGGTTTCACACTATTCCATAAAACCAGATGTATGCAGAATAAAAAGATAAAGTCCGGCGGCATATCAGTTTGTGTCAGAACTCCACTAGTCCCGTTCATCGAAATATTAGACACGAAATCAGAATATGCTCTCTGGTTCAAAATGCAACAATTCATGCCAAATCACGAACACGGCTACTTTGCAGTTATTTATTCACCCCCCGAAAACTCCAAATATGCATCTGTAGAACAGTTAGATTTACTTGAAAGAGAAATCATTGACTTTTCTCAACTATCAGGATATGTTTGTACATTCGGTGACTACAATGCACGAACTAGTTGTTTACTAGACTACATCACAGACGACAACGGCAATGACGACGATGACGTAGATGATTGCCTTCACCAGTATATGAACGATCCCCAGTTACTACGTGAGCATGGTATCAGACTGGATAGGACAAACACGGACACTAAAACCAATAATAACGGCCATAGACTCGTAAAACTCTCTGCTGCAAATAACATGTATATAGTCAATGGCAGATTTGATCAAGACGAAAACATCGGAAAATGCACTTCCAAAGATAAAGCAGTTGTAGACTATTTTATATGCAGCAGAAAACTTTTCCAATGTGCGATAAGTTTCAAAGTCCATGACTTTTCACCTATATACTCTGATGTACATTGTGCGCTAGAGATGACGTTCACCTTCAAGTCTCCGCCCACTACACGGCCATGTGACCCCCCACCGGCGAGACCCGGGAGATGGCGGCAGGAGCGTGCAGAGCTGTTCCTGAGCAACATGGAGCAACATCTGATCGAAGATGCTACAGCCATGGTGGCCGATATAGATTATCAGGCATGTACTCCGTCTGATATTAATAATATAACGGACAAATTGTCCGAAATTCTTTTAACATCTGCTTTTAAAACATTTGGTACGCACAAAAAATACAAAGCATCCAAAGTTAAAAATGTTTGGTTTGGCTTTAAATGTGATGCCGCCAGACGTAAATTTCATAAGGCCCGCAAAAAATATAATCGCCGTAAAAGCGAATTCAATAAAAGCCACATGATGACATCGGCCAAATCATATCGTAAAATTTTATCATTTATAAAAAGAAACATGAAAATTCCATACGTAAACAAGTATCTGAAATGAAGTCAAAGCGGCCTAAAGACTTCTGGAAAATCATTAATTCCTTTAACATGTCACATAAAAAAGAACCTATTACTGTCGAGAAACTACATGATTATTTTAAGGACATTAACGATGGAACAGACGATGATGTTGAAGATGTCCACACCTGTGATATGCAGAATGAACATCTCAACTCGCCAATCACAGATGAAGAAATATCGATAGTTATCAATGAACTTAAAAATAACAAAGCATGTGGTATTGACAATGTTATAAATGAATATATAAAAACATGTAAGAATATAATGTTACCATTATATTCAAAGTTGTTTAATCTAGTTTTAAACTCAGGTATATATCCTGAGAAAAGGCTTGTGGGTATTATTAAACCCCTGTATAAAAACAAAGGCGACAGTGCTGACCCATCTAACTACCGTCCTATCACGCTTCTTAGCTGCGTCAGCAAATTGTTTACAGCAGTGTTGAACAAAAGGTTAAGCAATTTCGTTGAAACTAATCATATTTTATTTGATAATCAAGCTGGTTTTAGAAAAGGATTTTCTACCACTGATCATGTATATACTTTGCATACCCTCATTGAACTATTACAACATAAGAAACAAAAACTATTTTGCGCATTTATCGATTTTAGCAAAGCATTTGACAATGTCTGTAGAGCAAATCTTTGGATTAAATTATTTTCATATGGTATTAACGGAAAGATTATCAACGTTATAAAATCCATGTATCGTAGTATAAAATCTTGTGTTACATTAAGCGGCAGTCTATCTGATTACTTTTATTGTAAAAACGGAGTAAGACAGGGAGAAAATTTGTCCCCGCTAATGTTTGCATTGTACATAAATGACTTGGAATGTTTTTTGTTATCTAATAATGTTGATGGTACATGTATAGATTTCTCTGACGATGAATTGTATATATTCTTGCGATTACTGGTCCTGTTATATGCAGACGACACTGTCCTACTAGCGGAAACCGCAACGGATTTGCAAAATTCTTTAAATGCCTTCAGTAGATATTGTGTTAAAAATAAATTGACTGTTAATATGGAGAAATCTAAGATTATAGTCTTTGGCAGTAAAGTAAACTTCAGTAAGCATACATTTACATTTAATGGAAATGAAATGGAAATTGTAAATCAGTATAAATATCTTGGTGTAATTTTCAGTCACAATAGATCTTTTGCAAAGGCTAGAAAATCCAAAATCCTCCAAGCTAACAAAGCTATGCATTTACTATATAAACGTATTAGAAATATTAATATGGATATTGATTGTAAATTATATCTTTTCGATTGTACAGTAAATTACCAATTTTATTGTATGAATGTGAAATATGGGGCTTTGAAAATGTAAATGCAATTGAGAAAATTCACACTGACTTTTTAAAATACATTCTTAATTTAAGACGCAGTACGCCGTCATACATGTTGTATATCGAAACAGGACGTAGTCCGCTAATTGTACATATTAAATCACGAATGTTATGTTATTGGTCTAAAATTGTTACAGGATTGTGTAACCCTACTCTTTCATTACTTTATCAGATATGTTTATCTCTTTTTACATCTAGAAAAGTGAATTTTAAGTTGATGTCATTTATTAAAATAACTTTAGATAATATCGGCTTTTCCAACATTTGGCTTAATCAGAATACTGTCTCCCATTCTTGGTTTAAAAATTCCACAAAACTACGTCTACACGATCAATCCCTGCAATCTATTTATGAAACAATGATGACATCAAATAAAGGAAATATGTACTCTTGTTTACAATCTACCTGCACTATATCATGGTTACAAAGAAAATTAAGTCCAAAAATGTTTTCTGCTTTAATAAAATTTAGAACATCAAACCATAAATTACCAATTGAAACTGGCCGATGGAAAAATATTAATCATAATGATCGAATTTGTATATTTTGTAATACTATTGGTGACGAATTTCATAATTTATTTGAATGTCAATTATTTATTACACATAGAAATATATATCTCAAGAAATATTATACTGTTGCACCCAACTTTTACAAACTGTCTCAACTTTTCAAAACTAACAATGTAACACAATTAAGAAATCTATGTAAATTTATTATATGTATTCTTTCCACTGTAAATTAATGTAATGGCTGGAAGAACGATCACTTTCACTCCTTTTGTAAATATTTTGTACTTGTTAATCCCGTTATGCTTTACATGTATTTGTAAACTTTCGGTGTAATAAAGTTGATTGATTGATTGTTGACATATTATTATCTCTATTGACTTCTTAGTTGAAGTTATCAGTGTAATGTTTTATGTTTGTTTATGTATTACACCTGAGATGTATTTGCATAACATGTAATTATGAAGTAGTTGTATTTATTGCTTTGTAGCTGTGAATTCTGCAATTGTTGAATAATTGTAAATGTATTGATATTTGTATGACATTTTTTTGGTGTCCGATTTTGATGGTAATAAACCCACTCACAACCGTGACCCGTGTTTGGACTTATTTCTGCCCCACTCACACCCGGTTACAAAAATGGAGCCCCCAGTGAGGAATTGCCACAGGTAGCCAGCCAGGATTCGGAGTTGGTGTCTACCGTAGTACGTTGTGTCAACGTCTGAGTCGTCTGTCGTGTAGACCATATACAAACTCAGGATCACCGATACAGGCATGTGACCATAGACTGACATTCCAAAGAATTTCCATTGTGACACTTATACTTTGAAATGAAGTCATGATCAAATAATAGTGACACTTTGTAAAAAACCTCCAAAGATATCCATTTTCTTCATTCTGTGATTGTTTATTATCTTACTTTGTTGATAAATTATGTAACTCTATTGCCTTGTATAATTGTTTGTTATACACATTTCATATTTATCTAATTGTGTAAGCTTGCTGCAGATATGTAATACCGGTTTGTATTTGTACTTTTTCACTTACGTCATTAGTATTTTGACTTAATAATTTTCTTGTGAATATTTGTTTACAAAACGCTATGACGCAGTTTCTTGTTTACAATTTGTACCTCTTTGGTGATCACCCGGGTTTTTGAACTTGTATTGTTTCTTGCTTAGTTACATTATGTACACCTACATTAAGATTAGTTAGTACATATCTATTTCATTATTATTTCTACAGATAATTTTAAAATGTCTTAGTTACATAATTAGTTAGTTAGTTGTAGTAGTTAACTTTGAGAGCTTTCAATTTAGATAGTGTATTTATTTGTGCATCTTAGTGATAATGATGTGATTGTGTGTATGGATGTGACGTGCTTCTACTCCCCTCTTCAATAATTAATATCAAATAAATAAATTAATTAAGTTATTGTAAATAAAAGTTAACCATGTAAGTGTTTATTTTCTGACTGCTTAACGACCGACTGTTGAATCCAAACTAATTATTGCTTTATTTGAGAATTATTTATCAGACTGTTTTATTTTGCAACAAAAGAGAGTAAGGCTAAACAAAATTCAGTTTAAATTGATACATAGTATAATATCCACAAAATCATTTCTGTAAGAAATAGATATTAGCCAAGACAACCTGTGTACATTTTTGGATCACTTATTCTTCCATTGTCAGAAAACCAAACATCTTCTTTGTCAACTAGCAAGTTGGTACAACCTCAAGATACGCCCAGCCTCATTGTGGATATCACAATATTTCTACCATTTTTATAATAACTATAGAATATAAAATAAAATAACATTTAGCTTTGCTGACCTAAATTTCAATCACCTCGTCAGTTCTTTGAAATACCATTATCACTTAGAAAAGCATATTATTTATTATTCTAATGCGATGTGTGGTTTGTGTGATTGTATCTCCTGTCGAATATATTGAAGCATGTCACAGTTACATCATTGACTATCTGCAAATATCGTTATGAACAACATTATAAAATAATACTCACTTGAGCGATCAGATAGATGACTTGTCTTAAATCTGTTATGCAGCATTGAGTAGGATTTTCTTGTCGTATATCTCCGATGACACTTGGTCGTAAACAGGCTTCATAAATTTTATCACATTTGAAACAAAATGGATGAAATGGGACTTTCCCTCCGTCCAAAAATGGAGATACCGCAGGGTTCATCAGTACAAATGCTACAATACTGAGAACCACGAATAAAGTCAAGACGATATATGCGATTTTGATTTTGAATAAGCTTCTGTGGAATCGGTTAATTTGTCGAAGACCCGGTGGGTACTGGGTGTACAGTTCATAGTAATAGTCCGAGTAGTCACTGTTTGCAGCAGATCGCGCATACACGCGGGCGTGACGCCCGAAGTACACTGATCTCGAAGGCGGTCCTCGACAGGGTTGAGGATCTCGGGCACTGGAGCTTGAGTGACGAACAGGCGACCTATTCACATGCATATCCTCTGCCAGACATAAACCAATACTTTCCATGTTATCTAGGCATATAAGAATGTAACAAACACGTTCAACTTCCTTTACAGCGTACTCACTTGTTACTCAAAGTATTACTTCCGCGTATGACGCGCAAAACAAGTGACCTACTTTTTCATACTGTAATATTGACAAACAAATGAGACTTGCTTCGTCGATTCGACCTGCGTGTTACATGATGTAATAAAAAAGCGATAGATGACATCTTTCAGCATTGAATATTACTGAGTATATTTCGCCCAGTCATTTAAAAACAGGTCATATTTTTGGTATTTGGCAATGTCATTTTAGTCCAAAAAGCCGAAAATGCCAGATGGGCTTACAGCACAGGCTGTCATCCCTTCACATATGACACTTTCGCCTTCTCAAGAACCGCAATACTACATCCCCAAAAACTGACATTTTAGGGGAGGTGCCTTGCAAAATCAATGTTTTTCACTCTATATTTGGTCTTAAATATCTGGATTTGCGTTTGAATCTCGATTTTGGAGGTAACTTAGAGGTAACTCTAATGTTCTAGTAACATGACAAACTTCAAATGTCTTTCTAACTGTGTTGGCAATTGCAAACAGTAGAATATATGAAATTCACAGTAGGAAGAAAATGAGCATTAACATGCTTTTAAGGATTCGCTGTAAACTTTTCCCACTTTCTACCGCAGTAGCATCCTCGGTTACCCATGGTATTATATATGCTCCGTTACTCTCCACTATATCACCCATGGGAAATTTCATCAGAGAAATCTGTACTCAAATTACCCGCCCTTGGCCGGTGTGAGCCAATCAAACCGCTACGCAGCTTGGACCTGACAATTCATATTACTTCGTTGCAAAGAACGCGAGGTCATTTTGTTAGCCATCCGTCAGCGTCTCCCTTGACCATTTCCGTCTTATCGTATTGAGTATTTTCTTTGGTTACTGACTTCGTCACATCGGCCAAGGGCGGGTAATTTGAGTACAGATTCTCCTGATAAGGTTTCCCATGGGTGATATAGTGGAGAGTAACGGAGCATATATAAAACCATGGGTAACCGAGGATGACGCAGTAGTGGGTGTAATCAATATATTTTGTATTAAGTGGAAAAATATAAAATCATTTAGTAAGCTTACTAATTCACCCGATTGAATAAGCTTAATAAATGGATAGGTAAGCTTACTAATTCATTTAGTAAGCTTAGTTATTCAAACCGGATGAGTAAATCGAAATTAGTAAGCTTACTTAATATTTTTTCCGGATTAGTAGGCTTAATTACTAGTTCGATTAGTAAGCTTACTAATTTTTACATAGTTTTCATCCTCTATTATCAGGCATTTTCACTGGGTTGTGTTTTATAACAAGACTCACATTATCCACATTTGAGTACGAGTTTAACTATGAAGGTCTCCTTAATGTATTTAGTGCGGAACGATAGAGGGAACATTTCACGAGAAAATAATTCCAATACAAAGTCATAAGCACGAGATAATAAGTCGACGCCGGGAGATATCAAATCGTGGCCACGCAATATTAAAACGTGGCCTCGAGATAATACGTCGTTGGCCATGAAATAATAAGTAGTGGCTATGGATATGTTAACCAACAGAATTTAAGTTTTATTCTGTCATTGTATCCATGGGATGTGATATGTTCATGTATGGGATAAAACATGGCGCATTATTATGCTTGGTATTTAAGACCCGTTTCAGACATAGTATCTTTGTGACTTCTTTCTATCTCCAGCGCCGTTGAGCAGCTTTTGTTGGAAACTAGGCGCTATATAAGTTTATTATTATTATTATTATTATTACTATTATTATTATTATTATTATTATTATTATCAAGATAGTGCAGTCACAGTGATCCGCTTCGTGTCTTTCATTTCCGATCCTCACTGATCGTAGCATCTGTGTGCAGATTTGCTTCATTTCTTTCCGTATCGCTGATTTACGATACAAATTCGGCTCTCTATGTGTGCATTTCGATGCTTTTCGTTGCAATTAGATTTGTTCTTTGGTAGGCGGACACTGTTGCCAATCCCTTGATGATTTGAACCTGACCTGAACTGAACTTTATTGTCACTCAGGCTGCAAACTGCAGCATAAGAGGTACATACCGTATACATATTTACATTTATCATCCAAAACTGGCTCCCACAGTAGATATCGCTTGTGTGAGATCAAGCGATATCTACAAGCGATATCTACATTGTAGATATCGCTACAATCCAATCGTCATAATCCTATTTCATCATCAGTTAATGACATCACAAAGCTTTGGCATCACCTAGAACACTGGTGACAATGCTATGACGTCACAATGGTGATGACGTAACAATGCTATGATGCCATAATGCTTATGACGTCACAATGCTATGACCTCACTGAGATCACTGCTGAAGAAGCTAAATGGCAGTTTTGTGTTTCAGATATGTCAGTATTTGGCTAATAATTGCTGTAGAATGATTTTGAATGATAAATAAAATCTCACCCTCGTGTCTTCTGATATCAAATATATCAACACTCGTTGATTAAAGTAAAAATATCCTCGGCAAGCCTCGGATATTTGTAACTTTAATCAACTTGTGTTGATATATTTGATATCAGAAGACACTTGGGTGAGATTCTCTATATATACAACACTACATAAAATATAAGGCTACAGCAAGTACATTGCATTAAATAAAGAGACAATGTGAAGTTATGGACACTATTTTTTAATAAGGACATTATCAGGTCTTTGAAGGTCATTTAGAAGTGGTATACATAAGAACATGAAGATTTTCTGGATAACAACTTCTTTAATGTGAAAATACACGACGTTTCGGAGTACATACTCACTCCTTCATCAGGTGGAATGTAAGGACATAACAAAATATGGTACATTTATATAGCAAACAAAAAAATGGTGAGGAAATTCAATCAGGGGTGATTAACATGCATGAGAATGGTATACAATGGGGATTTGTAATACATGATGGAGGTGCTGCATGAGAATGATGAGGATTTGCAATACAAACATGAGGGAGAGTAAGTAGATAAACAATGGCCTGTAGGTTTTATTGAAGATGTAAATAAACACACATGATGAAACGAAGGAGGCCAATTGGCTTTATTGAAATTGTTAAACAATAATAATTATAGTTGATTGGAAGAGAGGCCAATTGTTGATGTGGGTGACTTTGAATTTGTTGCATGATGATTGGAGCTGATTGGTGTTGATTGGCGGGGACTCCTCGGATAATTTGCTCCGACAGAAGTGGATGGAAGGTAGGGATACTTGGATTTGGTTTCGTTGGGTTCTCCTCGGATATTTCTCCGAGACAGACTCCGACAGGAGATAGAAGTTCTAGATGAGTGAATCCCACGCACATGGTAGGAAGATACCTTGATCGCGGTTGATTGCAGGGTGTTCCCTTCGAATGTCATTCGCTTCTTGGAGTTTTCTTTGGCGCCAGTTCTTGTTGTTGGCTGACAGGACTTTGGTAGCTTCCCAATCAATGACGTGATCCTTGTTTTTTCCGAAACGTCGTGTATTTTCACATTAAAGAAGTTGTTATCCAGAAAATCTTCATGTTCTTAAGGACACTATCATTTTACAAAACGTTGACAGTTTTCTTCAAGTACCAAGCTTCCCAGCAAACAATTGAACGTTGTGACAAAGTTGTCAGTAGGTGTCAGTAACGTTATTTTGTAACATTGTTTGGACGTTATTTGTAGATTCCTTTTTACGTAATTCTAACGTTATTTTGTAACATTACAAAATCAACATCCTGGCAACGTTAGTTTTGTAACATTACAAATTCAACGTCCTCGCAACGTTAGTTTTGTAACATCATATGGACGTCATTTGTAGACTCCTTTTAACATGATTGCAACGTCATAAACCTACGTCAGTACAACGTCGGAAATCAACGTTCCCTGAACGCTGGAAAACAACGTCCTCTGAACGTTGGAAAGCAACGTCCTCTAAACGTCATAAACCAACGTTCTCTCAATGTCAGAAACTAACGTCCCCTGAATTTTGGAATGCAACATCTCCTGAACGTCGGAAATCCAACATTTCAACACCGTCGGAATCAACGTTCCCTGCACGTCGGAAAGCAACGTCCTCTCAACGTTGGAAACCAACGTCCCCTGAACATCGTAAACCAACGTCCCCTGAATGTTGGAATGCAACGTCTCCTGAACGTCGGAAATCCAACATCCCAACAACGTCGGAAATCAACGTCCTCTTAACGTCGGAAAGCAACTCCCCTTAAAGTCGAAAACCCAATGACCCCACAAGGTCAAAAACCAAGGTCCCTCAACATCGGAAACCAATGTTCCTTCGGAACCAATCATCCCCTGAAAATAGGAAACCTACATCCCGTTGAATTTTAGAAACTAAATCCCACGAACAATTTGCTGAAGTTTTATTTTTGTTACATATAACCTCATACATGTTTGTTCATCTATTATATTCAGTGGATGTTTTGGTACTTATTCAACCATATAATTGCCTCTTAGAATCCTCCTGAAGGAATTGTTTAGTTAGCAATATAGAACATTAGTTTCTCTGAAGGATCAATTACATTACATTTTCAACTGTTTCCAATAGACAATTTGTAAATGAAAAACGGACCTAGGGCTATTTCACAAAAGGTTGATTATTCACATTTCTTCAAACATAACCTCAGTGATTAACGATCACCTCCTGAAGTGTGATTTGTGAAAAGAGGACCAAATGCACTCGAAAAATTCAACCTCAACTCATGCAAGAAACAAGACAAGCCAGAACCAAATGTAATTACACATGGTGCACGTTAATATTTCTTTTTTAAGCTTGAAATGTTTAGTTGCAATTTTGGTAACTGTATGCTCCTCCACTAAACAGTGCAGCAGTAATGGATTGGAGGTTTACAGTTGAATCACCATTTGGATATTCATAATACCTGAAATTAAACCAGAAATATAAATTTTTAATCTATATATTAGCACTCAACCATTTGTGATGAGAATCTAAATCTAAAAAATACATTGAAATATTGACACAGGACAAAAGTGAAATAAGGCCTTAGATATTACTCAGTGCAATTAGTAAAGTCTAGAACTACGTGCATGCACTGTGGTGTAGTTCCCTGCTCCAACTTTAAATCCAACCCAATCATCTTACCCGAATTTGCCACTTACGTCAATCCAAAAGAATACAATCCAAAAAGGGTCATCTATTAGAATACATGAAATTGTTTCCATTTTTGGGGGTTCCTTTTATAGCCTCTTAGTTCAAATTGTGTCACTTTTCTGACCTCTTTGTTAAAATTATTTCCATGGAAACCAGAACATAATGGGCTCTGTAGTTCATAGGGTTTATATTGTTTAATGTTTAAGACTGACATTTTTCTCCAGATAAAGCACAATCACTTGACATGTCCATGGTCACTAATATTTGTAAGTGCACAACTCTACATTGATCTTGAAGAGAAGGTGGCTCTTCCAATTCAAATGGTGTATACATAATCCCCATATCATGACACAAAAAGTGGGTGATATTTTTTCTTTTCATCTATAGTTACTTAAGGAGATACCCTACGCATAAAAAAACGTCTACTGCGCATAACCGTGCGCATCGCAATTTGATCCGATAGGACATTTACGACAATTCTTAAATTTACAACATTTAATAAATTACAAACTCAAAAGTATTATTCGTCATAAATATAACATAAGTATGTCTATTAGAGCATAGATTCTCACATACCTGCTTCTAATTAAACAAAAATGGACATTTACGACATAAAAACGATGTATGGCATTGTGACAAAACAAGCCATGTCGTCAACAGCTGATCGGCCTCGATCAAGACATCGGCCGGTGAATCAGATACCTGTCACTTGATCTTGCCCGATTTGAAGAAATTGGTACCACTACATAAAACCAGAATGAAAGTAAACTACAAACCCCGTATTTGATTGAATATTCAGAGGTGTTTCTGTTTCATGCAATCTAGGAATCATCACAATCTGCAGATTGTTCGAACAATCTAGGAATGTTTCACCATTCCTAGATTGTTTAAACAATCTGCAGATTGTGAGACCTGAACAATCTAAGAATAATCACAATCTAGGAATTTCTTTCCTTGCAGTTATATGTTGTAGATTGCGGACATATATTCAGTGTTATCTACCGACTGTATTGGTTGATTCATAGATGGTGAAGGGTTCTGATATTTCATCAAACGACTACAAGGGTATATTCCTATATTGTGAAGGGTTTTTAAATAGAAAAAATGTCTTATCTACAGACTCTAGGGGTCATTTCCTAGCTTTCTCGTTTCTCTATCTTATCTACCGACTGTATCGGGACGATTTTTAGATTGTGAGGAGTTTTCAACTGGTTTCTCTATCTTATAGAATACAGGGGTCGATTCCTAGATTGTGAAGGCTTCTCAAATAGTTTCTTCTATCTTATCTACATACTATAGGGGTCGATTCCTAGATCGTGAAGGCTTCTCAAATAGTTTTTCTATCTTATCAAAAGGCTACATGGGTCGATTCCTAGATCGTGAGGAGATTTCAACTCGTTTCTCTATCTTATCTACCGAATACAGGGGTCGATTCCTAGATTGTGAAGGCTTCTCAAATAGTTTCTTCTATCTTATCTACATACTATAGGGGTCGATTCCTAGATCGTGAAGGCTTCTCAAATAGTTTTTCTATCTTATTAAAAGGCTACATGGGTCGATTCCTAGATTGTGAGGAGATTTCAACTCGTTTCTCTATCTTATCTACCGAATACAGGGGTCGATTCCTAGATTGTGAAGGCTTCTCAAATAGTTTCTTCTATCTTATCTACATACTATAGGGGTCGATTCCTAGATCGTGAAGGCTTCTCAAATAGTTTTTCTATCTTATCAAAAGGCTACATGGGTCGATTCCTAGATCGTGAGGAGATTTCAACTCGTTTCTCTATCTTATCTACATACTATAGGGGTCGATTCCTAGATTTTGAACGCTTCTCAAATAGTTTTTTCTATCTTATCTACAGACTACAAGGGTCGATTCCTAGATCGTGAAGGCTTCTCAAATAGTTTTTCTATCTTATTAAAAGGCTACATGGGTCGATTCCTAGATTGTGAGGAGATTTCAACTCGTTTCTCTATCTTATCTACCGAATACAGGGGTCGATTCCTAGATTGTGAAGGCTTCTCAAATAGTTTCTTCTATCTTATCTACATACTATAGGGGTCGATTCCTAGATCGTGAAGGCTTCTCAAATAGTTTTTCTATCTTATCAAAAGGCTACATGGGTCGATTCCTAGATTGTGAGGAGATTTCAACTCGTTTCTCTATGTTATCTACCGAATACAGGGGTCGATTCCTAGATTGTGAAGAGTTATGATATTTCATCTACAGACTGCAGCGGTCGATTCCTAGATTTTGAAGGCTTCTCAAAAAGTTTCTTCTATCTTATCCACATACTATAGCGGTCGATTCCTAGATTGTGAGGAGCTTTCAACTCGTTTCTCTATCTTATCTACCGAGTACAGGGGTCGATTCCTAGATTGTGATGGGTTATGATAAAAAGTACCGGGGAAAACAAAGGGAATAAAGGAACAATAAGAGCATTGCATTGAATTGAATGCATGTTGATAATCTTGTCATTGAATATCATGAAAACATTGATACTTATTTTTTAAGGATGAATCAACAAAGTAAAGTATACTTGTTATCTGTAATAACATAATTAAAACAGGATTATCTTCTTCCATCTGATCAGCTAACTAATTCACTATAACAACATTTGTCACCTTTGATCTGTACGACCTTCAATGACACAGACATTTAAACTGTTACTGTACTGTTGCAAAGACTCCCAACATGTCTTAACAAGTAAATAAAATCCTTATATTCACTAATCACTGATCTACACCTTCAAAGATGACATTGTGCTTGTATATATTACATTTTAACAAAAAGAGTTAACTGACACACTCAACCCAGCAGCTTTAATCGTTGTCAATCAATCAATCAATCTTTAGAAGAAAGAATTGAATAAGCATATTCATTGTAAATAAAGTGTCTATTGTCGAAAATCCCTTTCTAAATCCTGACTGAGATGGTGATATTATGTTCTTAATTTCTGTAAACTTCGTCAACCGGTCGTTCAAAATACTTGTAAACAGTTTACCAAAACAACTCAGTAATGTTATCGGTCGGTAGTTATTTGGATCTTTTTGGTCACCATTTTTCTTGTAAATAGGCTTAATGACGCCACATACCCATGAGTCAGGGACATAACCTGTGTCTAAAACTAAGTTAAAGTTGCATTCCAAGCTTAACAAATGACTCAATGAGATATTCGTTGATGATTTGATCTGTACCCGGCGTCTTATTTCTTTTTAAGCGCTTTATAGCACTTTCTACGTCACTTAAAGTAAATTCCTGATTTAACAATGTATCTTCAACATCTTGCTCGTCGGGGTTCTCTGGTAATTCCGTGTCAGTATGAATTTTATTGTGAAAACATCTAATAAGGAAATGTCAGCTTCTTCATGTACTTGTTGTGTCAGTAAAGGACGCAGTGAGTAAACCAATGGCCCAAACAAGAGGAATGGGCTGATTACTGAGTTCAGTTAGTCGATAGACATGATGACATTTCAAGTAAAAAAGGGCGGGTCCTGTTTATAAGCTGCATCTGCTAAAACAAAACAATATTCCTGTAAATATAATTTTGTCCACGCATAACATTGCTGTAATTAGAAATTCCTTGTATTGATAATAATAATGTTTATTTGGGAAGTATAGGCCTTCCAGTCCATATTTCACAAATATACAACCTGAGTCATAAAGTTTTCAAACATACTGTGATATGTAATACCTTTACAAAAAATACATTTCTACATATAAAACATAAACGTTTAGTTGTAATACATCATCTCAGTGTGCTATACATGCATGTACATAAACAGGAACATACTCCTTAAACATTTGAATACAAACTTTATTATTGTAACGTTTGATTACTCAATGTAGTCTAAATGTTATAATTTAGTTATAATTAGATCTTCTGTGGATACAGGGTAGACTGTAATAGGTATACCCTGTAAGTTTTCTTGCATACTTTTAACTGTTACATATGGACTTTTGATTATTGTGTTATTGTTATAGATTTTTATATCCTTGTATATTCCTTGTTAATACTACATATCAATTGACAAAATGATTAAACCCATTAACTTTTGTTCTTTTAAAAAAGGTCAATTCCGTGAACATTCTACATTTTGTCTCATGTATAATGTATAATACATTTGAAAAGATTACAGAATTAAGATTACTTCGATATAGATTCTAATATAATACTGATGCTACTCAAACAAGTAATGTTAATGACATCTATGTTGAAACATTGCCGATACAGCATAAATTTGTATATACACTGTATCTAGTCTTCATGGCCCTCACTGCTAGAATATGCTATTAAAAAACTTCTTCTTCTCTTGGAGATTTTACGAGCGGTTTCCAGCGGAGCTGATTTCCCACTCGGGCCACTCAGGGCTTTAATAAAGTTTCGAAAGGTTACCGAAATTGGATAATTTGGATGCCATGGTCGAGAAGGTTTTTTCGAGTAAAATTTTGAAATTTTGAAATTTGGAATAGCCTAGTTTTGGTTAAGCCGGGGGTGGTATGGAGGGAGTAGGTATGAGTTGTTAGGTTTGGAATTGAGTTTGTTTAAGTTTTTAGATTCGGGGAAGGAGGTCCGAATCTTTGAGATAAGTGCCTAATGCTTGGAAGGTATTTTGGTTATTGTTTGGATTTAATAATAGATTAATGTTTTGTGGTGGGATGTTGTTGGCCCTTAGATTTAGGTTGAGCATTTTGCGGAAGGCCACATACTGTGGGCATTCTGTGAGAATGTGGTGGATTGTTTCTGCTTGCGGGCAGTGTGGGCATGTGGGTGAAGCTTTTAGTTTGATTTTATGGAGAAATATGGAAAATACCCCTTCGTCGTGTAAACGGAACAGAGAAGAAGTTTTCACTTCACCTGACAGCGAATTAGACATTGACTCTAAGAGACAGTGTGGTTTTGAGTCCGACGCAGAATTATCCAATACATCTTTCACAATGAAGTCTGACTCACACCAAACACAACGGAAATCTGTTGTTAGTGACACTTTTGTTGATAAAGTCATAAAAACGTTCCAATCTCAAGCCGTTATGGTAGCCTTGAGTAGAACAGTAACAGAGATAATTACACCCCTTCTCCGTCAAGAAATTGAAGTTCTCTCCAACCAGAATAAAGCGCTAACCGGGAAAGTATCTTCTCTTGAATCAAAGGTCTCCGAGCAAAATACACTTATACAAGATCTAAAATATAAACTTGATCGGGGAGAACAATATTCTCGTCGCAACAACGTGAGGATATCGGGAGTTCCTGAACCCGATCATGAAGACACCGACGAAATTGTTCAGGAAATTGCTCAGAAGATAGGAATAGACATTACTGGCCATGATATTGATGTGAGCCACAGAGTCCCTCGGACTCGAACACAGTACACACCAGAACAACGACCAATCCTAGTTCGATTTGTCTCCAATACAACAAAGAGAGTCTTCATGCAGAAACGCTTCAAACTGAAGACAAATCGCTCCAAGGATGATGAGCGGGGTCCTATGAGGGTGTACATCAATGAAGACCTTACCCGGGAGAGAGCCATGCTTGCTGGTAAAGCGCGGAAACTAGTGAAAGAGGGTAAAGCCGAATCAACTTGGGTCACACGGGGGGCGATACTCATCAAGCAATTGGGTGGATCAGTGAAAAAAGTGGCCAACGATAAACACCTCGAGGAGGTGATGGAGAAAACAAGACTCACTATGACGTTTGTTCTCAGTCAGGAACAGGGTGAAGGAGAGTGAAACAAGTTATGACATTGATGTTTTTGCCTTTAATAACATATAATGTGCTCAGTGTAAATACCAATACGACCTTATGAGTCAGAGACATGACTGTGAACTAATTGAATTCTCAGTGTTTTGTTATTATGGTAACCTGAGAAAACTAAGAAACGGTTTGAAGTTTTCGCTTGATGTGTTTATAACCTAACTTACTGACAAATCAGACTAAGTAAATAAATAACATGTTATATGATCCCAGTGTAAACACTGACAACGATATGACTTTATCGATCAGAGACATGATTATGAATTTTATAATGTATACTAGGTATGAACATTTCATTGAATATATTTAAATACTGATGTTATGACAGACCATGTTTGGAATGCTGCTGTGTTAATATGAGATCAAACTTAGCAAATGTTGTATTTTGAATGTTTCATACGGATAGTCACGAGTCACAAGTGATATGTTATATTTATTCCCGTAATATCTCAGAAAGCAAAATAATTGTAAAATGGTACTCACAGCTGTTCAAGATGTCTTTAATATAATCCGCAGAAATATATCCCAGTAAAAATCCACGAACACATGATAATTTGTCTTCCTGTCAACACATGATATTTCTATTGCCGGTATCGCTAATATCACTAATCCCATGTGCATTTCGTGCAGGTCATAGGTCAACTTGATGTCACAGACGTGTTCGATCCACCAGGGGAACTTACTCTTCCTATATGTATTAACCTACGATGACAGATCATCGCTTCTTTATCCTTTTTTTTGTTTTGGGTACTTTCACAGTTAGATTTTGATTTCCAAACAAGTTATTTGAGTTCAATGGTTTTTCAATTTGACATAAAAATATACTTTTATTTAAGTGATGAATCTGAATACTCTCAGGCCGCATTTTTCATTACATTATACATGATATCTTTTGTAAAATCAACCCACTCTCGCCTACTATATTTTGTCCTGTACTTTAACATCGACGATGCCGGTTGATATTGTTCAATATAGGCAGAGAGTGGGGTTGTTTATAAACAGTCTAAACCATAATAATCTCCAAATCGTTCTGTATTCTCTAGCGGCACCTTGCCTTTACAACTTACGTATTTCAATTCTAACTGCATTACTGCTACTTCTTTGTGGAGATATTCATCCCAATCCAGGTCCAAATTTATTGAATAAGTCTTTAAAATTTACTCATATAAATGTTTGCAGTTTGAAAGATAAATTAGACTTAGTCTATACTGAACTAAAGAACTTTGATGTAATATGCATATCTGAAACATGGTTACATGATGGTATCGCTGTTGTCGACATATTAATACCAGGATTTCATCCCCCATTTAGAAAAGATAGGCCATCTAGGGGCGGCGGCGTGGCTATATACGTTAAATCTAATTTGATTGCTTGTCGAATGAATAACCTCGAAATATTTGATCTCGAAGCAGTGTGGATAAAAATCCTTAGTAAAAGCCATTCTTTCTTGATCGGAAACTTTTATCGTCCGGATAAAAGCCAACGCTTGTGGAATCTCATGGACCAATCTATCGGATGCGCTATCGACCTCAACCTGAACACAATTATTTGCGGAGACTTCAACATTAACCTGATGAACGATAATACAAGTACCAACAAGTTAAAAGCGCTACTTGATACTTATAATCTACAGCAACTTATAACACAACCTACAAGAATAACTGAGGCAACACGTACTTTGATTGATCTCATATTAGTGGACTGTCCTAATCTTATTGTTGAAACAGGTGTTTTGGATCCATTTTGTAGTGATCACTGTCCAGTGTATGCTCACATTAGGACACGTATAAATATCATCCCAAATTACAGCAGGAAGATATATTACTACTCTAAGGTTGATATTGACTCGCTCCAGCAAGCTTTCGCTAATATTGACTGGGAATTACTTGACCAATTTACTACAATAAACAGTAAAGTAGAACAGTTTTTGGATATACTTATGAAAACGCGGGATAATTGTATACAGAATAGGACAGTTCTAATAAGAACTCGCGACGTGCCTTGGATGAATTCACAAATACGAAGATTAATTCGTAAAAGAAATCGCCAACATAACCTTGCAAAGCGTCGAAACAGACCGAACGACTCGACTAAATTCAAACAATTTAGAAACAAAGTTATATCTGCCATTAAGAAAGCTAAACTAGATTATGAATCCAAAATTGATAATCAAATAAATAATGACCCAAACACTAAATTATGGTGGCGCTTGGTAATAAAATATATGAAAGCAAAATCTGAATCGATTCAATTTCCTCCCTTATATCATATTGTTAACAACACCACTGACATCGCGAATACTTTAAATGATTATTTTACCGAACAGTCGCAGGTAGCCCTTCCTGATAAGAAATTACCTAACATAGACGTGACAACAGGTCCCATTATAAGTGACATCAACTTATCAGTTCAAGAAGTCAAAGATATACTTATGTCTGTCGATACTTGTAAAGCCACTGGACCCGACGGAATAAGCAACAAGCTTATTAAACTCCTAGCCAGTAACATATCAACACCTTTATGTAATATATTTAATGCATCTCTCGAAACTTCTACCTTCCCCAATATATGGAAACAGGCATCGATTATTCCAATCTACAAACAAGGTTCTATTCACGAATGTTGTAATTATAGACCCGTTGCTTTGACCAGTTTGACCACAGTATACCAGCTCACATATCTTTATGATTCAATTGCAAGTGCCTTAGACAATGGCCAAGAAGTAAAAGCCGTGTTTTGCGATATAAGTAAAGCATTCGATAAAGTATGGCACAAGGGGATCATATCAAAACTTGAGTCTAAAGGAATTCGTGGATCACTACTGAGATGGTTTGAAAGTTACCTAACTAACAGAACGCAACGAGTTGGTATTCAAGGTCAACATTCGGAATCAAATAGAGTCCTGGCAGGCGTACCTCAAGGATCCGTACTCGGACCGTTACTATTCCTCGTCTATATAAATGATATAATTGAAGGCATTGATTGTAATATCAGATTGTTTGCCGACGACACATCACTTTATGTTATCATTGAAAACCCACTAAGTACAGCTATATAATTGAATTCTGATATCCAACATATCGTAAACGGGCAGATAAATGGCAGGTCAAGTTCAACCCAGACAAAACGGAAACAATAACTTTTTCCCGTAAAATGCACCCTACTGATATTCCATTACAAATGAGTGGTAAAATAATATCTGAAGTCAAAGAACACAAACATTTAGGTCTAACATTGCAGCATAATTGCCAGTGGACTTCTCATATTGAAAATATTGTTAAAAAAGTAAGCCCTATTATCAACTGTTTCAGAAGTTTTAAATATCGACTTACCAGAAAAAGCCTAGAAATTATGTTTAACTCTTTTATTCTACCCCACTTCGATTATTGCAGCGTTATTTGGGACAATTGTACTAAGCAACAAGAACTTCTACTTGAGAAACTACACCTTGACGCATTAAGATAAGATAATGTCTTTATTGTCCCAAGGGAAATTTGTTTTACATCATATATACAGTTCTCCAGTTTCAAACACACATCGCAAACAAAATATACATGATAATATTATTTTGCATAATAGAATTTGACTAATTAACATGAACACATCCGAGTTAGTCACACTCACAATTCACTTGATCAAATAAAAATATGACATTATTCAATAAATAGGTCATTGTACGAACGAACACTGTTTGGTATAAAAGAGTAGCGAAACCTGTTTGTTCTCCCAGTCGGCATGCGCAGTCTGCGTCCTGAAGGTAGTCAAGAATATTCCGAAAAAAGGATATGTGATTGGTCACTTAAAATTTTGTTTGTTTTTTTGGAAATTTGCTGCTCATAATATTCGCCGATACTTTCAATTGGAAGTCCAATAATTTTTGAAGCTGTGTTAACAATTTTTGAGAGTTTGTTTTTATTCCGAACAGACAGGTTTCCGTACCAGCTCAAGAAATTAAAGGTCAAGACACTTTGGATAAACGTTCTGTAAAATAATCTCAGTATGGTCTGATCTATTTTAAAATGTCTCAATCTCCACAAAAAATGCAAACGTTGCTGCCCTTTCTTATAAATGTTATCAGTGTTTTCATTCCAAGAAAGTTTTGAATCCAAGACAGTACCCAGATATTTGTATTCTGTTACTCGTTCTATTTCACCATCATCTATAGTCACAGCATTTAATGTAGATTTCTTTTTCCTAAAATCTATAACCATTTCTTTGGTTTTCTGCACATTCAAAAACAAAAACGATCAAGAACGATCTGCGGTGCCGTAAGAGGCACAAGTCATGAAAACATTTATAGAGAAACGAACACAAAGCCGCTAAAAGAAGGAAGAGCAGAATGCCTATTTTATAAAATGATTAATATATTAACACCAGCTTATCTAAATGATCTCGTGCCCGATCCAGTTAGCCTTACGTCCAACTACAATCTTAGAAACCAGTTCGACCTCCAAAATCCACGTTGTAAAACCGAATCCTATGCTCGATCTTTCATTCCAGATACGATCAGACTATGGAATGAGCTTCCCGATAATCTGAAGCATTCAGAATCGATAGATGATTTCAAACGGGTTTTACAAAATAACGTTTGCAGTTATACTTATTTTGACCTAAATTTTGGACCCCGGCTTTTACAAATCTCGCACTGTCGTCTCAGGCTCGGCTTTAGTGATTTAAATGGAGACAAATTCAAAAGATGTATATATGACACGCCTGCCTGCTATGTGGTCACATTAACGAAGATGCTTTTCATTTCTTTCTTACGTGTCCTAACTACACTGCACTAAGATCCAACTGATACTTTTATAGAAAGGGTTTCGACATAAGAAGTGTTTTATTTGGAAATGTGAACGTGGATAAAGACATAAATCAGAAAATACTCGAATCAGTTCATTTCTTTATAAGCTTTTCAAAACGATTTAACAATTTATAAGACATGTTCTGTTTACGATAGCTGGCCTGAGAGAAGAATGATAAGATTTGTATCAACGCGAAATTGTCATTTCTATCTTGTACATTTTATCCATTGTATTCCTTTACTTGTTTATGTAAATGTATGCCATTCTCGTGATTTTGTTCATGTTATATTGTTAAGGAGAGGTATTTATATAAGCCATCAGGCTTGTTTACCGATCCGATCCTTTTCATGGAATAAAATACGTTTAAAACATTTTATGTAGATGGGAATTTAGTTTAGTATGCCCCGTTTGGAGCTTAATTATTGCCCTATTAATATGTTTAGTTTTTGGAGTAAATTTTGTGTTTGCCTAGTGGTTTAGGGAGAATTTGTTTGGTGTAGTAAGCATTGGTGGAGTTTGAATATTGCTTATGCCATGCCTGCTTTACATAAGATTTTGAAAGGCTTTTTGCCTCTTGCTTCGAATGGTAAAAAAGAAGTAAATTTGGAAGTTAAGGCCCTCCTTTGCTGATTTGTCGGTATTTCGTTGCCAAATATGTCGACATGGACTGGTACCCATTGGAGTTTTAAAGATTCAAAAACGTCAAATACAGTAATTTATACACAACTATACCAAAGTGAGTCCGTTAGTTATCAATTGTATGCAGCAGTCACTGAACAGGATGTTTGGTGGGATGTCAGTGTCCATACCATCAACAGTCTGGTGTCGTCTGTAATGAGTGACTTGATAATCCCAGTATAATTAGTTAAAACAACATGCTAAATAGCATGACTTCATATCAATCGCAATGGACGATCAACTGACGTTTGGCATTATAACCAGGGAATATTTGTTTTTGTTACCAAAAAGCATGCATTGGCAAATGATATAACTAATTTGGCATTGTAAATTGGGAATAATGAGGGCAGGAAATCCGTTCTCGCAAAAAAGGCATTGTATTCCGGGTGGCATTAAAAGGAGGGTATAGTGTAGTCGCTGGATGACATATTAAAACCTGTCATTATCTAGGACTGTTATAGTTGGTAGATTATATATAAAAAAAAATCGAAACTTGAGAATCGACCCTTGCAGCAGGTAGCTGATATATCATAACTCTTCACAATCATTGTAATCGGATGATAATAAATATGCCATAACATTCACAATCTATGAATCGACCACTACAGTGGGTAGATGTAATATCATAACCCTTCACAATCTGGGATTCGAGCCCTGTCGTCGGTAAATAAGATATAGAAACTAGTTGAAAGCTTCTCACAATCTAGCAAATATATAAAACAAAATTGAGAACCCTTCATAATCTAGGAATAGACCCCTGTAGTCGGTAGATGAAATATCATAACCCTTCATAAGCTAGGAATCGACCTCTGTAGTCGGTAGATGAAATATCGTAACCCTTCATAAGCTAGGAATCGACCTCTGTATTCGGTAGATGAAATATCGTAACCCTTCACAATCTAGGAATCGACCCATGTAGTCTGTTGATAAGATAGAAAAACTATTTGAGAACCCTTCACAATCTAGGAATCGATCCAATAGTCGGTAGGTAAGGTCAGAAGATAATTTGAGAACCCTTCACAATCTAGGAATCGATCACTGTAGTCCCGATCGTTAGATGAAATTATATGACAACCCCTCACAATCTAGGAATGGACCCCTGTAGTCGTCAGATGAAATATCATAACCCATCACAATCTAGGAATCCGGCGACCCTATAGTCGGTAGAGAAGATAGGAAAACTATCTGAGAACCCTTCACAATCTAGGAATCGACCCCTGTAGTCGTTAAATGAAACCTTCTAACCCTTCACAATTTAGAAATCGACCCATGTGGTATGTCGAAAAGATAGAGAAACTATTTTAGAACCTTTCACAATCTTGGAATCGACACTATAGTCGGTAGATAAGATATAAAAACTATCTGAGAACCCTTCATAATCTAGGAATCGACCCTATAGTATGTAGATAAGATAGAAAAAGTATTTGAGAACCTTCACAATCTAGGAATCGACCCCCTTTATGATGTAGGGGGGTTAATATAGTTCCTTTTTTTACCTTAAATGACCTTAAAGGTCATCTGTGTGACCTAAATCGGTCTTAAAGAACACCTGTGTGACCTAAATGAATTGAGTCCCTTTTTTGGACGCCATTTTGAATAATTAATGTGCACCTGGCCTGTGACTCAATGTCTATTTTTATGCTTTAGAAAGGCAATATAAACCAGAAACTCTCACAGTTGAAGAATCATCCTCAGCTGAATCTTGAGAAGTGTGAAACACTCATATGCTCCTGACTTTACTCGTGTTTTTGGCAGTTTACCTCGAAGATAGGAAATGGAAGCAGTACCCCAGGATCTCATGGCAAAGTATGGACCGGTAGATAAGTTTTTGCCAGAGATGCACGAACCTCGATGTCATTTAGACTTAGGAGGTGATGTGTTTGTATCAGCCAAGACTTGGGATGGTGTGTTGAGCATTCATATTCGGAAGTATAATGTGTATGCTACTGGCAACTAATACCCTACCAAGCGCGGAATTGTACTGAGTCTTACACACTGGTTGGAACTTCAAGGAGCAGTAAATGAAATCGAGGAGGCTAAACCATTACTACGAACACACTTGGGAGCTAATGTGTTTGCTGTAATGGATAACACTGGTATAAGTATTGAACAGTGGTGTTGGGATAATTCAATGAAATCTATGGTTCCCACTGCCAAGGGGATTTTGCTGTCTAAATCTCAGTGGCAGAAAGTGAAAGATTGCATGCGAGTCATGTCTGACTTTGTGCCTGAACTCCTTACTATAATACCAGCAGATGTTTCCATGAAAAGAAAGTTGAATGGAGATGGTGACACTGTGTCTATTTCTAATCAACCTATTAAGAAGAAGAAGGGGATCATGCATGAGAGTAAGAGGGAGTCCCTAGTAGCAGATAATCAAACTGTTTCATCTGTTACTGAGAAGAAAGAAGAGGAGGTTGGATGGGAAAAAGACTTAAGATTAATCCATGAAGATATGAAACGTGACTACAAGAAGTTGGACCAGCAGATGGAATGGTTGATTCCTGGATATGATAGCTTGGTCCAGGGGAAGAAGTCTGATCATCATCCAATAGGATATGTTGAAACGACATCAGATAATGGAAGAGTACAATGGGAGGTTGCTACTGAGTTTAATACATCAATTGAGTCGCCACCAATGTATCTCAATTTAAGGTCACCACCTTTTCATGAGGATGATAGAAATGATGATAATGTTAATCTCAAAATCGAAAGTGATGATCTTGGTGTAGATGATGAACATTTCCACCAGGGTCAAATGGAGCATTTACAATGTTTCGAAATGTAATCCTAGTGACTATATTAACTGGTAAAGTTCATTGAGCTCGGAGCCTCTGGACTGTGTAGACCTGTTTTATATTTTCTCTGTCAACATGGATGTCTGTGGATATCTTGATGAGACTGTTGTTGTGGTGGATTACCCAGTAAGACGGATTACACCTCTTTTGAGAAGAGACTGGGTTCCTTTAAAGACTGGCCAATTCAGATGAAGCAAAATCCTAGAGACTTGGCTTGTGGGGACTTGTGTATTTGTTTTAAATGTGGTATTCGTCTCAAGGAGTAGATGCCTACTGACGACCCCTGGATTGAACATGAGAAATGGTCTCCTGACTGTGACTATCTACGGATGGTTGGTGTAGTAGAGAGAAAGACAATACAACAACTGAGGAATCAACCCAACATGGATACTAATAAACCATTCAACTTTATGAAAAGTACAGGATTTTAACATGATCAACAGTCTGTCACTAGAAATATTGGATTGTATATGTAAATATTGTGTGTTGTATATTTCGATGCGTTATGAATAAACCTGTTCGAGTTTACAATATGTGTCTGTGATTTATAGATAGCACAGTGATAGATGAGTCCCATTAGAAATTGAGTGCATATAGAGAGACTATAGACGTTTATAAAAAGACCAGAGATTTCAAACTAGTTTCATTTGTCATTAGACTAGTGTCAGTGACACTTCATCTGCTTCTGGATGTGAAGAGTATTGAACATCCACATCCACACAGAAATCATGAACAGTCGATACTGGAAACCTTATCTGGATGATCCTGACAAATGGACCAAGTATTACTATTTACAAGCAAAGGGATATCCCAACCCTTTTACAAACATTGATGATTATGTAATCTATTATGAGAAGTATCAAGGGATAAAGATAGATTTGCCTGGTTTGAATGATGGAAAGTCCTCTTCAACAACTCCTGAGATTGTTCTTACCTCTCCAACACAACAAGTTGTTCAACAGGCAAAAGCATGCTTGTCAAAGAAGAAAAGATCCTCACAAAAAGGCAAAGGGGTAAAACGACTAAAAACAGGGTTTTAACACTATAACCATCACCACCACCACGACCACACCACCACAGCCACCATCACCACCACCATCACCACCACCATCACCATGACTGTTTCCGGGCCAACTGGATCCGGAAAATCGTATCTTGTTCGACACATTTTGGAAAGTGTAAAAATTAAACCTTGGCTTCAACGCATCGTATGGTTTTATCGTCGCTGGCAACATCTTTACGATGATATTCTACAATCGGTGTATCTCCGGTAGAGTTTATTCAAGGTATTCCCATAGATTTGGACCAGGACTACTTTTTTGACACAAGTGTGAGAAATGCCATTGTTCTTGATGATTTGATGTCAACGGCTAGTAAAGATCCAAAAATAACTGACTTGTTTACAGAAGGTTCCCATCACAAATAAAGGATGCGCTTTTCAATCATTCAACAAATAACCATTTTCATAGTAACATGTACATGTTAATGTTCATACAGTGGACTTGATACTGTACATATTTACCCTTAAATATTGGATGCTTGTATTAACAGAGTAAACTAGACATGAGACTTAAAGGTTAAGGGTTTTGTATAGCTGACAGTATAGGTATGTGTATATCAATGAATTTCTGGGTATCAATTACATAGATGTACATCTATGTACATCAATATTTTATTCTTCTTATACCTTGAAGAGAAGAAGTGTGTGAGATAATCTTAGAATATCTGAACTTCGCCAACAAGTAAATAATGATACATAATGAATAAAAGTAAACACGGACGTTTTCACATTATGGTTAATTTGTGGTGGATAAATAAATGAATAATAAATAATCATGCATTGTGCATTTATTATGTATAACAATGTGAATTTGGATTTAAACATGCACATTTCAAACTTAAAGCAAACACGTATTTTAATAGCTGAATGAATACTCACATAAGTCAATAGGTCATTTCACCATCCTACTGGGCACTTATATATAAAAAGGAAATAGGTACTGTGGATTTGATTCTCTGCCCATTTGTCTTTGACGATTGGATGCCTATGTGTTGTATTCAGAGAGTAGTCTAGACATGGAACTTGAAATATATCATTACATGTTAAGTTTAATACTGAAGGTTAGTTAAAGAGCGACAGTATAGGCATATTTATATCAATACTTTTCTTTGTATCAATTACATAGATGTTCATCTATATAAATCATGAATTTCGTATTCTGTTTGGCTTGAAGATGTGTGTGCAATATTTTTAGAACATCTGAACTTCGGCAGCAAGTAAGTAATGATATATAATAAGTAAAGAATAGACTCCTCAAACTCTGCAATAGTTACACGAAGAGGTTAGTCTGAGGCCGTTAGGCCGAAGACTAACCCCTTCGTGTAACTATTGCAGAGTTTGAGGAGTCTATTCTACTTAAACCTAAATTCGAAACCGGTTTGAGTTATTTCACCTGTAAGTGCGCAATATTGCACGTGCGTTTCATGTTAATATTGACGACTTTTACACCTGCAACCTAAAATTTAAACTGGTTTGGGTTTTACCTGTCGGAGCACAAAAAACACGTGCGTTTCGTGATGATATTGACGACGTTTACCTATTGATGAGGTATAAAAGACGAACACGCGTTTTCAATCATTACTCTTCCGTGAACAGTATTGAAAAGGTTGGTACAGGTTCAGTAGCACAGACATGGAAAGTGATGATGATATACTTTTAACACAAAATACATATTTCCCAGATGTCATTTGGCAGTCAGGATATTAATTCAGATTTTGAATCAATTTTGGAGTCCGATTTCCCAAATGCAAATTTTGCCATTCAAGATAGAGACAGTGAAGACAGTTGTCATCTTGATAATGATATCCCCCAAACACAAGCTTTTGAGCCGGTAACAAATGATACTGATTTTACTGAAAAGGTGAACTCATCTGACGAAGATTTAGTACGTTGTAGTCAACAGTATGATGCAGATACAACAGTTAACCTGAAATCAATCTTTCAACAATCGAAACGATTGAAATACCAGAAGAGCACACATCTAATGAACGTTTCGGCAAGCCATTGACAGAGCAAGAATTACATAATTAAGAAACATCAGCTCGAAACAAAAACACATTTTAAAAAAAGTCAGTGGGCATTGAGAACTTTCGAATCTTGGTACAGGGAGAGGCACATTGTTTCAGGCACTTTTGACGAATTTCTGCTTAAGTCAAGTAACGAGGAACTAAACACGATTCTGGTATCCTTCGTAACCCAAGTTAGAAATCAGAAATGATCTGAGTATTATGGCAACACGTTACATGAACTGCTGATCTCTGTGCAATATCATATGAGACAACAGGGAAGGGACATCAAGATAAATAACTTTGAATTTGCGGGACTGAGACGTATCTTGGATGCTAAAATGAAAGGGGGGGGGGGGGGGGGGGGGGGGGGTGTGAAGAACACCACTCTCTGAAAATTGGCGAAAATGGAAACTTTTCTTTCGTTTTTAAAAATGGTGTTAAACACTAAAAGTACTCTGAGGGTGTATCAAAAACAAACAGTGGGGGGTTGAGGCACAAGTCAATAGAAATGAAGACAATCGTTGTTGGTCCTACTCAAGAGAAGCCAGACCGCTGCCCAGTCCGCCTTCATGCCAGATATATGTCCTTGAGGTAGGTGAATGTATAAAGAAATCAAAATTCATCACGCATTTAAGAGTATTATAGTTTTTGAATTTACATTGGTTTTGCCATCATAATCGAACAATTTCAAGACTTAAAATTTATAAGATAAACCATTGTTTTGTCGTGCAATCCGAAATTATAAAGAAATGAGAAATTGTAACTACAAGTTTAGTCTTTGGTACCATATATATTTACATCAATACATAAAAAACAATAATGAATACCAGTTTCGAATAATGTGAAAATATTTTGAAAAACTATATGTTTGTATCTGTTTAAGACCTGCGACATGCCAAGCCTTTTATCTGCGTCCACCCCAAGGCCGACGTGTGGTACTGCGCCTCACCGATCGGGAGACAGCCCCTGGGTGGGGTGGTCAGGAGACTGTGCGAGTCGGCCGGCATATAGGGCTACTTCACCAACCCACTCCCTCCGAGCCACCGTCGCTTCTCGTCTGTATGAGAGTGGCATTGACGAACAGCTAATTGCCGAACGAACAGGACACCGGTCCTCGGCCATCCGTGGGTAAGATTCCTTTTTGTAATATACTCAACAAAATAACTTAAGGACCACTCCAATATTCAAATTTAAGGCGTTACATAGATCAAAATATGAACTATAGAATATCTCAATATTGAAAATCGGGGTCTTAATTGGAGTAAAATTATTTCGCTACAGCATATGTCTTATATACTCAACAATATATTGTTGAGTATATAAGACATATGCTGTAGTGAAATAATTTTACTCCAATTAAGAAGCTCGATTGGTCTTTCGTAGCTTATCAGTATGGTGTGTATGGTGAGGGTGAAACATGGTTGGCTTTCAGCTATGAACAGTTATCAACGCAACAAAGCAGTTTAAGAAAGTCCCACTCATTTGCATAGGTTGCTCAAACTGTATTTCTACAGTGGGCTAGTGCAAGACCGTGACAAATGAATGTACCAAGTTAGAGTGCTTACTCGGGCCAAAATTATGGTTTGATAGCCTTCATATAATACTGATTGTTTATTTATACAACCGGATATATGTACTGTCGATGTGTAAACTATTCATCTATATTTATAAACGCAATTACTAAGGTGAACCTATAAGGGGGAAAGAACATTTTTATTACTTCAAGATATTGCAGACATGTACCACTAGAATAACTATTTTGACGGAGATCTTAATCACATGTAGGATTAAAAATATCAGTGTATATCAGGCTTAATCTAATGATGAATATTTGGCTGTTTTCTACCGATGCCGTATTCAGATTGAGATAGCTTCAAGTAGTCTGTTTCTGGTTTTGGATGATTCTGATCACTGATATTAAGTCTTTCAAAATACGTATGCCAGTGTGAGTATTGTGTAAATTATATACTGAGTAAACGTCTGACTTATATCGTGGAGAAAATATTGAGAAACTAATACTCAGGCATCAAACAACCATTTTATTAGATACTTTCTGAAACAGTCTGTGTTTCTGTCTATAGATACAAGAGGACAAGCGACGAGATGCTGGAGCGAGTGGACAGTTTGGTCCAACGCAAACAACCAGTCTGGCGGCTCCCTAAGTCCACAGTAACCAGCCCGCCGGAGTCCAGAGTAACCACAGCAGCATGCCAGCCAGGGTCCACAGTAACCACCTGCCAGCCTTCGTCGACATTAACTCGCCAGTTGACAGAAACCGAGACGCCTGACGCCGCTCCACCGCAACCAAAACAGTTCCACGTGGCCTCCTCGGCCACGTCTGACCAAGGCGTGAGCTACCGGTCACTACCGGTCAGTAACGCTGCACTTTCCGACACCATCGGCGGTGAAAAGACGCTGCAATTCGTGGTCGAGAGAGATGGCGCGAAAATCACTTTTCACATGTAAACAATAAAACATTGAAGTGATCAATATGTTTTGTGTGATTATTTAGATGACATGACCCTATCTCGGTAGTGTTGAGGATTATCACAAGTTTCAAGCATCTTGTCAATTCTTCCGTAGAATTAATCATACATGTATGCAGTTTCTCAATCTCATTAAAATCACATCTTTGATTTAGGTTAAGCTTACTTTGGGGTTGTCACTCATCTAAGATCTGGCGGAATCCCATAGAGAGCCGTATCCGCTTTCAGAATTTTGAAAGCATGATAGCGCAATGGAAAGCGAAAGCAAAAGTACGAACATGACTCTCTACGGGAGTCCATCAGATCTTAGATGAGTGACAAACCAAGTAAGCTAAACCTTCGGAACGAATCAAAGATATGATTTTATTTGAATCCTTAAGTATTTAAGGTTAGTTTAGAATCACAGACAAACTGTTTGCCGTCCATGTGAATGTTAGCATAATTCTTTAATATTCATATTATTCCTAGTCTTTTATGCATGAGTGTTCTTATATTTTTGTGCCAAAGTACTTGTTTGACGCCTCCCTGTGTCTATTATATTTTTAAAATATTCAATTCCATTTCCTAAACGTATTTGAATTTTTCATTAAGGTACGTACATATGCTCCATGCCAAATATTTATTTTCTTGATCAAACATCCTTTACTTTCTGTCAACTACATCGTAGTTAGTCCTGATGCATATAACTGCTTTGTTTGGTTTATTTTATATGCATTGTTTATCACTCTATATTTTATCATGATTATTATTTGTGACAATTCATCAAGAGGTTTTTTCGATACCATTTCAAACTTTTATTAAGGACTCAAGGAACCTTTATTTCCACATGTGCTAAGCGACAGGATGAGGATAGATAACTTGCGCATGCGCAGTTCGTTTCACGGGTTCCTTTGTTGTCACTTTTTCCATTTCTTGTTGACATCGTTCGATCTTGACATCGTTCGATCTGCGGTTTCAAGTGCTTCATACACGGGTATCAATATTCACCGCTTCATGTCTAGTTATCCCGATCTAATTCGTCAGCATGCCGCCAACCAGGAATCGCCGTAGCAATAGGAGTAAACCCGATTCCAACGCCCAACTTCCAGAAGCCCAGTCTCAAGATGGCGATCAAGGATACGATGTTTCAGACAACCCCGCGAATTGGCATCTTGCGAAGTTACGGCAGCGTATCAATGACGACTTGGGTATTCACCATTTGCCATCGACAATCACACGTTCGCAACTGTTACAAATCTACGTGAAGAACAGTTCAAGGAATAGAACTCCACCGAGTGCAACTGTGACGTTATCAGCCGGAGTGGGCTCTTCTGAGACAGTGTCAGGGATTTCCAGGGTGTCGGGCCCCAGTCAAATCGATTTTGCTACGTTGACGGAACAGGTGAAGGTCTTGCAACAAACTGTGACAACACTGACCCAGTCTCTTCTCCCAAGGCAAACAACTGAGCCAACCCCCACTGAAGTGACACCAGGACTGCCTGGATTATCTACCACTACTCTTCCACGTGGTAAGAATACATTAGCTACTGCTATAACCAGAGCCAACCAACGTGACTATGGCAGTTGTGGGAGAGACCCCAACACTCTACCTCGGTTAGATACTGTGTCACCACAATTGAGACAGAACATCATAGACGGGAAGAATATCAATTTAGCATTGCTACTCTGCCCAGATGAAGTGAACTTTAATCCAAGATCTATTGAAGTAGGGAATGGTGAATTAAAGTTGAAATCAGCCAAGGATCAACGTCTTCTTCAATCCCTGACCTTGCCACAATTTCTCAAGGCCTTTGAACGCTACAAGAATATCATCACTGAAGCTTTCCCTAGCAAACAGGTAGACCTTAATGAATACCAGACCCTGATCATCGGACTGGCAGAGGAGTCACCAACAAAGTTCTACACATACCACAAACTCTTCTCTGCCAAAGCTGCGACTGCAATAGACCAAATGAATGAACATGTTGCGTGGGGGAAGCTGGACCAGCAGCTGTACATTAAGGTATTCCTCTCTCCATCCACCGCTCTGTGCAAGATCTGCGAGGATGTTACGCATTCCATGGAATTTTGCCCTCTGATTTCCCAAGTTCCAACATCACCACAGCCATACCTCCAGCGAGAGATTGTCAACAGAAAGGCAGGGAAAGATTCTAGAGGGAGGAGCATTGTCTACCATAATGGGCAATCTCTCTGCAATAACTTCAATCATGAAAGATGTCTACAGGTGAATTGTAGATTTCTACACATCTGCACACTGTGCAAGAAAGCCCACCCGAAGTTCAAATGCAAAGAGAGATCCTCATCGCAGGAGAACCACAAGACGAGGGATCAGTGACTCAGTGCTTATTCACAACCATCACCAGTGAACATTAATCTTCTAAGCGTCAGACTGTGCCAACATCCAGACAGACCGATGGTTGATTACCTTATCGACGGTTTTAGAGATGGGTTTTTGACAGGCATAGATGACCCACCAGAAAATACCAAAATTTGTCGCAACCTTCTGTCGACACAAGGTCTTGAGAACTCAGCTGCAGTGTCTACTCTTGTCCAGAGCGAATTAGACAAAGGCTACATCATTGGACCTTTTAAAGAGCCTCCGTTTAACCATGTTAGAATCAACCCAATTGGCTTAGTAGAGGGCAAATACTCCAAGAAGAAGCGATTGATTGTAGACATGTCTGCCCCAAATAACAACCCAGAACATCCTAGCCTCAATTCCTTGATAGATAAAGACAGCCATTCCCTGCAGTATGTTAAGATTGATGATGCCATCGGTATTATCAAACAGTTAGGCAAAGGAACTGTTATGTGCAAGACTGATATAACTGATGCCTTCAAGCTGTGTCCTATCCACCCTTCACTATGGCACTTACATGGAATTCGTTGGAGGAAAGAGTTTTACTTCTACTCACGTTTAGTCTTCGGCTGTAGATCAAGTCCTAAGATCTTTGACTGTTTAGCGTCAGTCTTGTGTTGGATAGCAGCACATCATTATGGAATTCCACATATACTGCATTTGCTGGATGACTTCATTTGCTTCAACCGGACTGGCACAGAAGGTGCTACCACCATGTCTAATCTATTGGATATGTTTCGAGAACTGAATATTCCTCTAGCAAGTCACAAAACTGTTGGTCCAACTACATGTATTGAGTATCTTGGTATCATTTTGGACTCAGTGAAGATGGAAGCGCGTCTACCGGTGGAAAAGATTGTGAGAATCCTGGACATGATAGGGACTATTTCCAACAAATCAAGAGTGACCAAGAGGCAACTGTTAGTGGTTCTAGGACACATGAACTTTGCCATTAGGGTGATCCCCCCAGGAAGGTCCTTCATCAGCTATTTGCTAACAGTGGCCCAGTCAGTGCGTGACCTTAAAGACCTTGTGACCCTGTCCGCAGAGTGTCGACTAGATCTGACAATGTGGTCTAAGTGTCTACGAGATTGGAATGGTGTTTCCATGTTTAGGAATGACTGTATAGATGCACCACAGTTCAGCTTGTTCACTGATGATGCGGCATCGCTCGGTTATGGGGGCTACTTTAAGTCTTTATGGTTCTCATCCCCGTGGCCCCAGGAACTGTTTGAGTATGCTAAGGGAGATGTTTCTATTGCGCTTTTAGAACTTTATCCTATTGTTACAGCAGTATACTTGTGGGGTAGCATGTGGGCAAGACAGACTGTTAGGTTTTATTGTGACAACATGACAACTGTTCACATTATTAATCGGGGACGATCTAAGTCTCCTATTATCATGAGATTTGTGAGGAAGTTAACATTGATGGCAGTTGAGTTCAATTGCACGTTTCATGCTAAGCATGTTCCAGGAAGGATGAATGTGATCAGTGATGCATTGTCTCGTTTACAGTTGGAGAGATTTCGACGACTTGCACCTCACGCCCAGAGGACACCAACACCATGCCCCCCAGTCTCTTACCTGATGTTCCCCTGAGTGGTCTCGCGGTTCAACATTCATCGACAGATGCGTCTGCTCCAGTGCTTGCAGATCTCAGCCAGATGTGGGATAACTCAGTCTCTACCAAGACCCTGGAGATCTACAAAACTGGATACAAAGTGTTTGTTTCCTTTCTCTTAATGTGTGGTTTTGTAAGGAATTCTATTCTACCTCCTATCTCAGAGGAGATTCTACTGCAGTTTGTTGCCCATTGTCATACCCAGCTGAAACTGAAGTACTCGACCATCAAGTCTTATACGTGTGGTGTTAGGTTCATGTATCTCAAGTGCAATGTGGATAATCCATGGACCAGTAGCAATTTAACACGATTGAATACCTTCGAACGTAGTATCAAACGTCACCAAGGCATGAGTGTTAATGTGAGATTGCCTATCACCAATGCAGTGTTAACCAAATTGTGTACCCTTCTCGATCAGGATGTGTTTCCCAATGATGTGTGTGTTATGATGAAAGCTGTGTGTTGTATAGCCTTCTTTGGCTTCTTGAGATGTGGGGAGTTTACATGTGAGTCATTTAACCCCACATTCCATTTGTGCATCAATTCTGTGTGTATTGCCAACGATCTGTCACAACTAACCCTCACACTGAAGTCTTCCAAGACAGATCCTTTCAGACGGGGCATTGACATCGTGATGAACAGTACCAGCTCCATTATTTGCCCTGTGACGAGTATGATAAGTTACCTATCAACTCGACGCCACGCCCGTCCTCAAGAACCTCTCTTTGTATGCCCCGACGGTAAACCTCTGTCTAGGACCTTTTTCATCAGTCACCTTAAAAAGTTCTTAAAGCACGCAGGTTATGATAGTGACAGCTACAACGGCCATTCCTTTAGGATCGGCGCAGCTACATCTGCTGTCCAGGCAGGTGTACCGGATCATCTCATCCAGACGCTCGGCAGATGGTCCTCCAGCTGCTATACCAGATACATTAGAACATCCAAATCGTCTATCTGTCAAGCTCAGAATCGTATGGCGAAATCTGTGTGTATTCCTTGAGAACTTGTATGCTGAAGTCAGTCACTCATACTACAATTCTTCACATTTTTTATTTGCATTTTAAACATGTTGCTTTTATTGTATTCCATTCCTTTGGGGATTCTCAGTTAATCACTTCTTTAATAACTTCGTATGGGGTAATTCCGCTTGCGGATCTTTTTCCCCTCACCGTAATGTCATGGATATGGGCTGGTCAGCACAAGGCCGTGGGCGCGAAACCCCGGTCAAATTTTGGTCTTCGTTCGAATCTTTGTGTTGATCCAGTTGCAATACAGGTGCGCAACCTCGCCATATCCTTTTTCCACCATCCTAGCTCAGGGCGCGCAACCCTGCCAGCTATCAGCTACTTAATACAGGGTGCGAAACCCTTGCTACTTTCTACTAATTCCCTAGCAATGGGCGCGAAACCCTTGCTAGTCTTGTTTTCCATATATTTTGTACTGCAATGGGCGCGAAACCCTTGCTTTTGTGTCTTTAACCTGAGAAGCCCCAAACGCCAAATGTATTATTAAAATTTTGAAATCATTTATTGTTGTGTTGTCTGTGGTTGTAAATTGAATCCTTAAGTATTTAAGGTTAGTTTAGAATCACAGACAAACTGTTTGCCGTCCATGTGAATGTTAGCATAATTCTTTAATATTCATATTATTCCTAGTCTTTTATGCATGAGTGTTCTTATATTTTTATGCCAAAGTACTTGTTTGACGCCTCCCTGTGTCTATTATATTTTTAAAATATTCAATTCCATTTCCTAAACGTATTTGAATTTTTCATTAAGGTACGTACATATGCTCCATGCCAAATATTTATTTTCTTGATCAAACATCCTTTACTTTCTGTCAACTACATCGTAGTTAGTCCTGATGCATATAACTGCTTTGTTTGGTTTATTTTATATGCATTGTTTATCACTCTATATTTTATCATGATTATTATTTGTGACAATTCATCAAGAGGTTTTTTCGATACCATTTCAAACTTTTATTAAGGACTCAAGGAACCTTTATTTCCACATGTGCTAAGCGACAGGATGAGGATAGATAACTTGCGCATGCGCAGTTCGTTTCACGGGTTCCTTTGTTGTCATTTTTTCCATTTCTTGTTGACACCCACCACCTCCCCATTCTCCACCTTACTTACTCAGCTAATGATGTATGCTGTTTTCATTGAGCTTTTCCTAATATTTTGTAATATCATATCTTGTATTGACAATCATAATATCTTTATTCATCTTTAGCAATCTATGTTAAAGAAGGGGTTTTAAGGTTAAAGATAGGGGGTAATTCCGCTTGCGGATCTTTTTCCCCTCACCGTAATGTCATGGATATGGGCTGGTCAGCACAAGGCCGTGGGCGCGAAACCCCGGTCAAATTTTGGTCTTCGTTCGAATCTTTGTGTTGATCCAGTTGCAATACAGGTGCTCAACCTCGCCATATCCTTTTTCCACCATCCTAGCTCAGGGCGCGCAACCCTGCCAGCTATCAGCTACTTAATACAGGGTGCGAAACCCTTGCTACTTTCTACTAATTCCCTAGCAATGGGCGCGAAACCCTTGCTAGTCTTGTTTTCCATATATTTTGTACTGCAATGGGCGCGAAACCCTTGCTTTTGTGTCTTTAACCTGAGAAGCCCCAAACGCCAAATGTATTATTAAAATTTTGAAATCATTTATTGTTGTGTTGTCTGTGGTTGTAAATGAGATTGGCAGTTTCTGTATGTTTTATTTTTTCCATGCATAATGAATAGTTCGGAATAACAGTTAATAACAAGTCTAAAAATGGTGTACGTACTATGGCATAGTCATTATAAATGTGGAAATTTTATCTTTAGTAAATTTAGCAACATATCTGTGAGCGAAACAAGAAGCGATCATCTCGCTGGACCAAAGACGTTTGATACATATTTGTCGACTATTAAATTCATATCTGCGCATTGCAAGTATAGAGATGTTGAAATATGATTTGTCGAGGGTTGTGTCGGTATGACGATTGTGACAACAAAACTGTGGATTTATGACAACTATTGTTTCACCAAGTAAGGGAATCAATAATGGATTTGGTTTGAAAAATTCTTTGTAAAGTGATATCAGTTTGAAGTCAATTCCACATTTGAGCTCTAATTGGAGATGACAAGTCGTATGTATCGGTTGGCCAACTCGCATTCCTGTAGGAAACCTGTACAGGAATGCGAGTTGGCCAACCGAGGAATACGACTTGTCATCTCCAATGAGAGCCCACATTTGTAATGACTGATCATTTTCCTCCTTTGCGCAATTGATTTGCGCAACTCATTTGCGCAACTCATACAATTGACCTGTTACAAACATATTGATGGGCAATATTGACGAGTTGTTGTCAACTATTGACGTTAACTTTGAAATATTGACGACTTCAAAAGAAATATTGACGAGTAGCAAGAGAGAAAATGAGAGTATTGATGATTAATTTAGGTTTAAATAAAGGTAAACACTACCGTTTTCACATGAACCGAATATGTTTCACTTGTGGTGGAGGAGGGGGGGGGGGGGGGGGGGGGGGGGGTTGTACAATTCCCAAATAATCATTGACATTATCTATGTATTACAATATAAATTGGTATTGAAACATGCACATTTCAAGCTTAAAGCAAACACGCATTTTAATAGCTGAATGAAGAGTTTCACATAAGTCAATAGGTCATTTCACCATCCTACTGGGCACTTATATATGAAATGGGACTGTATACAGGCAATATGATTCTCTACCCATTTGCCTATGAGGATTGGATGCCTATGTGTTGTATTCAGAGAGTAGTCTAGACATGGAACTTGAAATATATCATTACATGTTAAGTTTAATACTGAAGGTTAGTTAAAGAGTGACAGTATAGGAATATTTATATCAATACTTTTCTGTGTATCAATTGCATAGATGTTTATCTATATAAATCAAAATTTCGTATTCTTTTTGGCTTGGAGAAAATGTGTGTGCAATATGTTTAGAACATCTGCACTTCGGCAGCAAGTACGTAATGATATATAATAATTATAAATAAAGGTAAACACGACCGTTTTCACCTGAACTGAATATGGTTCACATGTGGTGGAGGGGGATGGTCGTACAATTCCTAAATAATCATTGACATTAACTATGTATTACAATATAAATTGGTATTTAAACATGCACTTTTCAAACTTAAAGAAAACACGCATTTTAATAGCTGATTGAATAGTTAACATAAGTCAATAGGTCATTTCACAATCCTACTGGGCACTAATATATTAAATGGGACTGTATACAGGCGATATGATTCTCTACCCATTTGCCTATGACGATTGGATGCCTATGTGTTGTATTCAGAGAGTAGTCTAGACATGGAACTTGAAATATATCATAACATGTTTAGTTGTGTAGTTGTTAGTTAAAGAGCGACAGTATAGGCATATTTATATCAATACTTTTCTTGGAATTCCCTATATGACGTCATATTTTCATTATCTGAACGGGGTAATTCAACTATGTGTAGGCAAAGAAGTCATAAACAATTAAGCCAACAGATATCTGTACATCAATACATACAAACATACATTCAGACCTGTATACAATACATACACACAGACATACATTTGTACATACATACATACATACATACATACATACATACATACATGTGTGCATATATACACCGACACATACATTTAATTTGTACATACATACATGAGATTCTTTACATAAAACCTGTACATACACCCATTGTACATGCACCTACAGTAATTGCATACATCTGTACATACATATACATGTACATACATTAAAACATATGGACCTTCGCATTAAAATCGCATGCTAAACGCGTGTAATGTAAACCCCCAAATCAAATGCGTCAACGCAATGCGATTTATTCGGACGTAGTGTAAACCCCGCCTAAATCCTTTCTTGCTACATGCAGTTGTATAATGTATAAGTTAAAACACTCCCAATCCAGATCAGTGTATTTCGAATCAGTGGCGTTTTCCCATTTATGATAGTATGTTAGTTTATCAAAATGTGTGAGTCAAGTAATAAATCGTACATTTTACACTAGCTCTGTCATGATACAAAATGAATTCCTTTTGAGGTAATAAAGTTTTATTATTATTATTATTATTTTCTTGTGACCCAGAAGGGTGTTGATTTTTTTTTTTTGGGGGGGGGGGATTTGATTGTAAAAGGATATACAGGATTGCACAGTTCACACTCGGGTATAATGATATCTATACGTGTATAAAGAGTTGGCATCAATTGGGTATAAAGAAAACAATTTCACAGGTATACAGACAAAAGTGAAACACACATAAAGGATGTGCAGAGCTGAAGAACAATTTTTAAACCTGGAAATAATGTTAAAAAAATTCCATTTCGCATGGAAAGAAGGCGTTGTTTTTAATATGCGAGCGAATAATGTTTGCAACATTAGATACATCCTTGACAATATTAACAACACTTTCTATGGATATTTTAATTTTTTGGAGGTACTGTAATGATATGCTAATATCAGAGTATATATCGAGAATTTCACCCAAGTGTCTTCTGATATAAAATATATCAACACGAGTTCATTAAAGTTACAAATCAACTGTCATTAACTGATTATATAATAGGATTATGAAGATTTGATTTTAGGGTTATCTACAATGTAGATATCGCTTGTCGATATCGCATGATCTCACACAAGCACCATCTACTTAGGGAGCCAGTTTTGGGTGATAAAAGACCATTGTTCATGGAACTTTCGATTCCCCCAAAATTCATTTACGTGATTACATTTATGAAAACATATTGGAAACTTTCTGGTTCAGATTTACAGAAAGAACAAATATTTGAATGACTTATTTTCATTTTCAGCAGCTCTCTTGTGTAAATTAATAATTTGATATATATTTCTACTACAATGAGTTTGTTACATCAAAGACTAACAAACAAAAGTGTTAATAGACACGGCAAAGACGTATGTTTATGGGAGGCATATTGTTGTAAAACATAAATTATAGGAACTATTATCTAAATAAAAATTATCATCGTTTCATATATGAGTTATTCTAAGATGCCTAGCGGCTAGAACAATCGAAATAAAAGTACTTTATCAGACGATAAGGCCGCGTTTGATTAGACAACACTCGAGTCGAGTGGGATTCGCTAATCAAACGCCACGAACCCCACACTCGGGACCGCTAACTAGGTCAAGTGTCGGCTCGTCATTTTCGCGCGAGTTAGGCGTGTTGAGAATGGGCAAGGGTAAGTTTTTATTAATGTTAGATTCTTTGAAAAGAAATGTGAAATAATTATTTGATCATTGTGTTATCAATCTCTTCCTCATCATCGCTCTCTACCATTTCGCTTAAAATAAACGAAAGGCTTGCTGTGTACGCCGCCATCTTTGAAACGCGCGGGTCTTGTTCTTGTCGTCTGATTAAATCAACACTCCATCCTCACTGAGCATGCGCACACCTTACCCGACTCGACCCGAGTGTTGTCTAATCAAACGCTCTCTTAAGGTATAGTTTTTGTGATGACGTAACAATTGAATGACGTTTCCGCTCCCCTCGTAGTCACGTGTGCCCATGGTAACCCAACGAAAGAGGGCAGTTGAAAAGACTGTGCAAATGATAATGTCCTAAAACAACGGTAGCGTTGTTATAACAATTATTAAAGGAATGTGTTCTTTTGTATCCGAAAAAAGTCTTAAATGTTAAGCTACGAGTACATCTGTACTTGAACCAAAACGACGAAATCCGCATAAGCCAACCCCAGGAACCACTATGACGTCACAACAGAACAATGACGTCATAGTCGCTGTTGTCGCACGGTTCGTCAGTTGGCCCTGATCATGGATTATTAATATTAAGGAAGTAAACTCTATTTTTCTTGCAAATTTACTCAAAGCAGAATGTTGTGTTATGGGGTATCTTAGAAAAGTAATAAAGTTCGCTGTACCCCAATGTGTTTTGTAATAAAGTATAGTTTTGCCCTGAATTATTATAACGTCAAAGTACTCAGACTGCCATCCTCGTACTTTAACTATAATAGTTCAGGGCAAAACTATACTTTATTACCAAACACATTGGGGTACAGCGAACTTTATTTCTTAATTATACCTATTATCGTATATCTCTCAATGATATGGGATCTGAAAGAGATTAGCCAACAAGACTCAAATTGCTGCCCTAAAATCCATATCGGCCATATCAGCCATGTTACAAGTACTTACACAATAAAGAATAACACTTTTTACTTGTAATTGTAATTCACTTTCATTTCTAAGGAAATAGCAAAATCTGCTAGCCGTGCACTTGGAGTAATTATATAAATAGAAACTTTTAGGGGTATGCCTTTTGGTGTTTTCCTGTTTCTCTTGAACGATCTCACCTAAATATTCAGAGTAAATTATGCTTTGGCACTTTCTTACCTCGAAATAGAGAGTAAAAATGACATTACAATCTTATGCTTATGTTATTTTACTTTCTGGTTATTGATGTCATATTTATTGTGAAACAATATGTGATAAAAGGTAACATATATTTCATACAATGTGTACATGCATCTGCATGACTAAGTCTTTTGTTTAATGTAAAAAACGAAGTATATGTACCGTTAAAACAATATTCTGTAATCGCCGAATCTTGACTTGTATGTTGTATAGAGGTTCATTGAACAAAATTCTGACGTCATCAATGTGCACTTATATGACCCCAAAATAGGTCAATGACATGGAAAGGTGACCCTATTTATAGAACCTAGCATAGCAACAGGATAAATATAATACACCCATAAGAACTTAGGTGGTTGAAAACTAAAGTTATTTTTATATCTTATCCCATAGCAACAGACAGAGTGAACTGACATGTACCTTAGTTTTATTTTTAGTGAAGTCCCATAGTTATCTTTAAAATGAGCCTCTTTTCTAAATTAAGATATGATTAAACTTCTATTTTTAGGACCCGTCAGAGGATATAAACCCCCAAAGTGTTACAGTTGAAGCATCATTCTCAGCTGAAGCTCGAGACGTTAGGAACCTTCTATGCTCTTGACTTTACTTATCATATATATATATTATACATGTGAAATACTGGATACTCTTGACATTGGAAATTACCATTTTCAATTTGAGAAAAAAAAATGTTAGATGTAGTTAGTACTCACCCCTTATAGTGAATTTAGATACATCCCCAGGCAACAGTAAAATCCAGGATGAAAGTGGTATATATCCAAATTGAACAGTAGATTCTTGAATCCAAGGGTAATTCCAAAATCAGCTGGTAGCATAGCCCCTCTGGCAGTATCCCATAAGTTGATTCCATGTTTTTAGCACGTTGTAATTTAACTTGGACAAGTAAATCATATATGTGAAAGATACAGAATTATAAAATAACTGTATTCCACTATACATGAGTTATTTACCCAGTAGTTTTGGCTTTATTAAAAATATTAATATACACACATATAAATACAAATATTTTCCATCAACAACAATTAAATGATATTAATATTAAACAATATTTACAAAAACATTAACAAATACTGCCTTAAAATCAACTGTTGTCAGTGTTATACAGAGTCAGGATTCCAAATTGTTACAGTCGCGATATTGAATTCAATGCTTTATTATACTTGTAATATACTCAGAATAAAAATAATCAGTATGCTATCGTACTTACTGTGTAGCTGACATCGGTAGCTGCTGACATCGGTAGCTTTAAATCGATTTATAAAGTGTCCATTTCCGATCAATATGAGGTGAGATAGACACCAAAAAGCACACCACGAGGGTCTGACAATATGGCGCCAAGGACGAGTCCACTTTTTTTTTCAAGGGTAGTTGAATTGGATGAGTCCATTTCCAAAAATATCTATAACTTATTTATTTATGGATCGATTTCAATAAAAAAAACTTATAGCAATGCTCATGACTTAAGCTATACGTCACAATCATTCTTTTCACGTTTCACGTTCATTTTAATATTCACGACATATGACGTCATCATGACGTCATACATTACTCATTTCAATGAGATTCATCCTGTCAACAGAAAAATCACCATAACTTATTTATTTATGGATCGATTTCAATCATTCTTTTTGTATAGCAATGCTCATGACTTAAGCTATACGTCACAATCATTCTTTTCACGTTTCACGTTAATATGACGTCATCATGACGTCATACATTACTCACTTCCGCAGAATGGTATGGATGTCACTTCTGATGGTCGCAACGCGTAGAACTCGTCAAGATCTTTTCAGTGATATGTCATATGTCTTTTATACGATATATAATAAGTGAGAAATTCATCAAAATGTAATAGGTCACGTGACTTTCTGTTTACAACTTCCTGTCAACAGAAAAATCACCATAACTTCTTTATTTATGGAGCGATGTTCACCATTCTTTTTGTATAGTGATGCTTACGACTAAAGCTATACTATCCTTCCATTCATTTCATTTTAATATAATATGACGTCATACAATGCTCATTACAATGTGATTCATCCTTTAAATAGCAAAATACTCTTATACTTCTTTATTTTTGGAACGATTTCAATCATTCTTTTTTCATTGTGACTATTACGACTTCAGCTATACATGATAACTGAGTAAAGTAGCCATAATGTGATGCATGCACTACTGAATGAACTCACTCTAAAATGGTAATTTTAAACAACAGTCAGTACATTTCAATGAAAGAGCATCATGTATTACTTTGATTTGATGTTTCCAACATCAAACTTAATGTACTTTTAATCTTTAGATACAAATGAAGAAGATATGTTCAATATGTGATTTATTTTATTTGCCCCGTTTGCTTGTAGAAGTAGAATTAGGGTTAAGGGCAGACCCTATGAATCTACTTTACAAAATCAATTCTCAGTATTGTCTTCGTCATCATCAACATCATCACCATCATCATCATCATCATCAGAAATATCAGAATCAGTATCATCATTATCAGTAATATCAAACACCCATTGTTTATGTTTTGAAAGTTTAGCAAAAATGACATTTTCAACATTGTTCCTGTCATCAATAGAATTTAATAGTTCTTGAGTTGTGGGACCATCTTTCATATAGAACATAAAATGAAGAAATTGAGCATACATTATTTTGAATGCCCTCCATAACAATTTGTCGAGTTTATCATCAATTGCTTCTGCAGAATAACCATTCCTCTCATACTTCCCCTGTTTCTCTTCAAAGAAATCAGCGTTTATCTCACGAGCACGTTTAAACATGAGTCTTATGCCCTCTTCCTCAAGATCAGCTTGTTGTGTCTTCCTCTGAACACCCTTGGTAAAGGCGCTCATGTCATCATCCTCTAAATCTTCATAATTTTTTTCCACTTTGGGGCATTCCTTGTCATGCAGATGACTTTGAAGGTTATGAGTATTACTAAACACTTGTCCACAGTAGTCACAACAGGCCAGATATTTCTTCATGGGTCCACTCACTTCTTCTTCAAATTTTCTTTTAGTTGACATATTGGGGATTCCAGGTGGCGAACATTGTCTAAAACCTGTGTTCTCTGGGCACCACGTTTTCCTATGTTTTTGCAGGTCATGATGACTTTGGAAAACAATACCACAGTCGTCACAGGAAAATGTCATATCTGTGATGTTTTCAGAGTACGTCTGTTCACTTCCGGGGTTAGTCTCTATATGAGAAATATTTTTCAGACTATTCTCTTTACATGCATTGGGACAAAGTCTTTGCCAGGGTGGTGTATCAGGTTTTAAATCAATTAAAAGATAACCATAAGGTTTACTTGTGGCCTCTTCAAATGTTTGCATGAAATGTTGAGATCGAGTTGGATACATTTGACGACCCAAAGTCATAACAGGTTGTTGGTCTATTGGATTGTTAAACAATATTAAATAATGCGAATTCCGTCTCTGCGTTGGGTTTTTGCTGAAAAATAAATTTTGGTTGATAGCGATAACAGAGAGGTTGCGATGATGGGAACCTTCTGTAAACAAGTCGGTTATTTTTGGATCTTTACTAGCCGTTGACATCAAATCATCAAGAACTATGGCATTTCTCACACTTGTGTCAAAAAAGGAGTCCTGGTCCAAATCTATGGGAATACCTTGAATAAACTCTACCGGAGGATACACCGATTGTAGAATTTCATCATAAAGAGGTTGCCAGCGACGATAAAGCCATACGATGCGTTGAGGCCAAGGTTTAATTTTTACACTTTCGAAAATGTGTCGAACAAGGTACGATTTTCCGGATCCAGTTGGCCCGGAAACGGTCATGGTGAAGGGGTGTTGTAATTTAAAATCTTGTGGTGGCCCTGCGTCTTTAGATTTGATTGACTGTGGTGGGGGCCGTGGCCCTTCGTCTTTAGACTTGTTTGACTGTGGTGGGGACAGTGGCTGTGAAGGTATAGATAATTGTTGTGATGGCTGTTGCTTCTCTTTTTCATTATTGTGCTTTAATCTTTTATGTCTCAACATAGCATCCTTTCTTGAAAACAGTTTCTGACAATATGGACATGTTGCTTCCATCGTGATCTTATATCAAGTGATATGGAGTGTATGAAGACTATAGTTATAATATATTGGTGGTGGTGGTGGTGGTGGTGGTGGTAGTGGTGGTGGTGATGGTGGTGGTGTTGGTGGTAGTGGTGTTTGTGCTGGTGGTGGTGGTGGTGGTGGTGGTGGTAGTGATAGTGTTAAAACCCTGTTTTTAGTCGTTTTACCCCTTTGCCTTTTTGTGAGAATCTTTTCTTCTTTGGCCTGTTCAACAACTTGTTGTGTTGGAGAGGTAAGAACAATCTCAGGAGTTGTTGATCTTTTCTTCTTTGACAAGCGTGCTTTTGCCTGTTCAACAACTTGTTGTGTTGGAGAGGTAAGAACAATCTCAGGAGTTGTTGAAGAGGACTTTCCATCATTCAAACCAGGCAAATCTATCTTGATCCCTTGATACTTCTCATAATAGATCACATAATCATCAATGTTTGTAAAAGGGTTGGGGTATCCCTTTGCTTGTAAATAGTAATACTTGGTCCATTTATCAGGATCATCCAGATAAGGTTTCCAGTATCGACTGTTCATGATTTCTATGTGGATATGGACTAAGAAATGTTCTATGTTCAATACTCTTCACATCCAGAAGCAGATGAAGTGTCACTACCACTGGACCTGTGATAAATGAAACTAGTTTGAAATCTCTGGTCTTTTTATAAATGTCTATTGTCTCTCTCTATATGCACTCAATTTCTAATGGGACTCATCTATCACTGTGCTATCTATAAATCACAGACACATATTGTAAACTCGAACAGGTTTATTCATAACCCATAGAAATATACAACACACAATATTTACATATACAATCCAATATTTCTAGTGACAGACTGTTGATCATGTTAAAATCCTGGACTTGGCCTAAAACTGAATGGTTTATTAGTGTTCATGTAGGGTTGATTCCTTATTTGTTGTATTGTCTTTCTCTCTACTACACCAACCATCCGTAGATAGTCACAGTCAGGAGACCACTTCTCATGTTCGACCCATGGGTCGTCAGTAGGCATCCATTCCTTGAGACGAATACCACATTTAAAACAAATACACAAATCTCCAAGATTCTGATTATAGAGTCCAGCATGAGCCAAGTCTCTGGGATTTTGCTTCATCTGAATTGGCCAGTCTTTAAAGGAATCCAGTCTCTTCTCAAAAGAGGTGTAATCCGTCTTACTGGGTAATCCACCACTACAATCTGCAACAACATTCTCATCAAGATATACACAGACATCCATGTCTCGAGCTTCAGCTGAGAATGATGCTTCAACTGTAAAACTTTGGGGGTTTATATCCTCTAACTTGTCATAAAAATAGAATATGAGCTCAGTACATTAAAAATAGAAAGTGATTTTCTTAAAATAGATTTCGAAACATATCAGTAAGTACATTCCTCTCAAGGTCACTGACCTACAATTCTCTAAAAATATCCTGTTGCTATGCTAGGTTCTATAAATAGGGTCACCTTTCCATGTCATTGACCTATTTTGGGGTCATATAAGTGCACATTGATGACGTCAGAATTTTGTTCAATGAACCTCTATACAACACTTGTATCGAGCACCTTCATTGTTCAAACTAGCTTTGTAAAGAACGCGTTTCCGGGCCATAAACTGTGGGTAGAATGTAGACATCTTTGATGGGCATTCTAGAAGTAGAATGTAGAATGTAGAATTTGTTTTGATTGTGGCGTTGGCGATATCGGGTGTAGGCGATACGAGGACAGACCATATCAGTACAAGCTACTATTGAGTAGGATGCCCTATTTCACTGTTCCATTTCAGTCATGGGTGTTACGTTAATTAATGCGATGATTCTCTACTGTCTAAGAACTGGCTGACAAATGATTGTCTGGAGAATGGGAGTTATGAACCTTCTGTATGTTTCTGCATATGTTTCTGTATGAACTATGATAATTTCAATGACAGAAAAAACTACAATTGGTCGATCTATTACTCAAATCCTACACTTTAGGCCCAGATCGCGATGCTGTTCTCAATTCAAGTTTGCATGTTGGGATATTTCTCTGCATTACTGAGACTCCTATAAGTACCTCGGCGTATGGTTTGATGAACACCTCGATTTTAAATTAGCCATAAATCAACTGGCAAAATCGGCCGGTAGAGCTCTGAGTGCTCTCTGTACTAAGTTTTGTGATGCAGAAAGAATGGCATATGATGTGTTTACATACAACTCATTAGTATAACCTATTCTCAGCTACGGAGCGGCAATATGGGGGCTTTAGGAACATAAAGTAATTAATACTGTTCAAAATCGAGCCTGTCAGTTTTTTCTTGGAGCTAACAGTAACTCTTCAAATATCGCCACTAGAGGTGATATGGGTTGGACCTCGTGTGTTACCACACAACGCACGAAGTATACAGGATGTGGATGAGAGTACGTCATATTTCAGAATAAAGACTCCCGCATGAAGTACACAAGTGATCACTCAACCGGAACAGAACATGGGAACACAGAGTTAAGAAACTGAGTAAATCGTTAGGCCTGGAGGGATACTTACTCGTACTATTAGACAAATCTTCTATTCCAGTTTTACGACAGAAATTGAATATTTTTGACGAGCAGAAGTGGTTTACTGAGCTATGGAACGATATAGGCAATGCAATCAACGGAAACAAACTAATGACATATCGCCTATATAAGAAGGATTTAAACCATCAACACATTGTTTAGACACCACCTGCACTTCATACGACTGAGAGCCTGCAGTTTGCCTCTGTGTATAGAGACTGGAAGATCCTCTAAGCCGTCTACCCTAGTTCGAGACAGATTGTGCCCTCTATGTCCCAGGGATATCGAGGATGAAGCACATTTTATCATCACCTGCCCCCTCTGCTCAGATATTATGTACAACGTTTTAAAAGCTGCAATGGATATGGATACCTCTTTTACGCAGAAAAACGTCGAATTTCACTAATTATATTATCTTAATAGGCCTATTTCAACGTTTTTTAATGTATATTTAGTATGTGATTTTATATATGTATGTATGTATGTATGTATGTATGTATGTATGTGATATTTGTGAATCTATTTGTGTATCTATTTTTGTATCTATTTTGTCTATATATTTTATCTGAGTGTGTGAGAGATGACAAATATGAGTATGATCGGATGAGCGAGCAATTAGTGAACGACAGTATGTGAAAAATTGTGCCGTGTGATGTGGTTGCGCGTCTGCTTATTGTAGAAAGTGTGTATCTGTTTATAATATATCATTCATTTATATTGTATTATTGTGATATTAATTGCGTTTAGTGTCTCATAGGCCATATGGCCGGGTGCTTTTTTAATACTTTATTGTATGTATATGTTGTATGTTATTGTAACTCTCTCTCTCTCTCTCTCTCTCTCTCTCTCTCTCTCTCTCTCTCTCTCTCTCTCTCTCTCTCTCTCTCTCTCTCTCTCTCTCTCTCTCTCTCTCTCTCTCTCTCTCTCTCTCTCTCTCTCTCTCTCTCTCTCTCCATTACTATTGCGTAATCGCAGTGACCGGTTAGTTGTGTAATAGCTCGCCCATCCGTTAATTAGCGTTGATCCGAATGAATACACACCTAGTATGTCCACAGATGTCGTCAACACGTAATCATGTGGTCTAGTGGTATCCATTTCCTGTTTATTGTTCCAGCAAATAAAAAATAAAAGTTATTGGTTTTGGAATGTACCTGATGAAGGAGTGAGTATGTACTCCGAAACGTCGTGCATTTTCACATTAAAGAAGTTGTTATCCAGAAAATCTTCATGTTCTTATGTATACCATTTCTAAATGCCCTTCAAAGACCTAAATCTATTCAGTTAGATCAGTATCATATATGTTCGTGCTGTGTAGTGATAGTAATGGGAACTATTTACGTACCGATGAATCCCATTGTGACATTATAACAATGACTCTAAAATCGTACTTTGAGCAATGGTCAGTAGTTAAAATAACACCAATGATAATGTTTGCAGTTTTATAATCACCCATTGAAAGAGGTCGGGGTTGGGGAGTTGAAGTGGAAATGACTACTGCAAATGCAATACACACAGCGGCGTCTGATGTGTGAAGTTGAATTTGGCCGGTATCCGTCGAATGTTCAAAACTTGACTGTGCTGACCAGTAGACTCACGCTTGATTGATTTTGTGCTCCTGGTTGAATCAGAGAGTGACAGAGATGATATGTGCTCGGTTCTGGTGTCAACGTTGCATTTATCATTATAAACGCTGTTGGAATGTCACAGTTTGTTAATTAACAGAATGAGGCGGTACTGCTACTAATATAATTACTCTGGTGCAGGCACTCTCTACTTCCTTTACTTAGCCCAACTGATAAAGTAATTTACTTAATGCAAAATGATAAGCTCAGTAAATCTTTAGCCGCTACTATTAGTCAAATGTTTCAACTTCGTCGTAACACAAAACCGTAAAATATTTTAGTAATTGTTTCTTCATATGTTGTATTTTATCATACATTGTTTTGAGAATGTGTGGTTTTATGACAGACAGACAGACAGAAGCTTTTATTGACTCAAGCCATAATAAATGGCCTCTGGCCATATACATTACATGTTGATATACATAACAAGATAAAGAGGATGTTTTCCAGTTAATCATTTCTTCTCTGGAAAGCTTCAAATACCTATGCTGCTATGTTTCTCAATTCCTTTATGTTATTTGTAGAACACAATTGTATAAATTTATAAACTGAAGGTGTTTTATTTATAACATGGTTTTAGATACTTAAATCTTAAATCACTATATAATGGGCACTTTATTGTGAAGTGATATTCGTCTTCTATTTAATCGGTGTCACATTTTGTGCATTTCCTTTGGTTTCTCTCAACTCGGTTGCTGCCCTGTCTCCCGGTCTCGATGTGTAGGATAAAACACGATACAGAGGTTTTGCTTGGGATTGTAAAACCCGAGGTAAGAAAGCTGAGCGGGAAGTAAGACGAAAGCGAAGCTTGAGGTCTTACTTCCCTGAAGCTTTCTTAACGAGGGTTTTCAATCCCAAGCATAACCGAGGTAGAGTGTTTTATCTAACTTAGATCCGTAAAACATAAATGTAAGCGCTTATCGAGTAGTGTGTTTATTTTTAATTTTATAACTGTCAAATGTCAAAATTTACATTTTATAATGTTTGATTCCCAAATACTGCGTTATAAAGAGTATGTCTCCCGGACTAACGTTATATTGAGGCAGAGAAATCCACACAGTTCTTTCGGCTTCCTCCGTAGCGTGGAGGTAGAGCGTCCGATTTATGCCCCTATTTCACTACGACCCGAATTGCCACGAATCACCACGAATAGGCGGCTGCATAAATTCGTGAATATTCGTGAGCATTCGGCAAAATTCGTGAACAGCATTTACACTTGTACGAAATGTTTACGAACATTCGTAGCTTTTCATGCTAAAAACCCTAGGAAACATGTACGAATTCTTTACGAATTGTAAGAAATGATTAAGACACAGTCACGAATGTACTACGAATTTCCACGAATAAGATACGATATCACGAATCAAGTACGAATAGTTTACGATAGTTCGTGACTATTCGGCGATTGCAAGTCATCAAACCATTATGGAGGCGCAATGGAGAGCACGTGTTGCTCTGGCACTCGAATTTGAACTTCAGTATCAACATCAAATTGAATTAGCTCTTCGTAGACAATTCGTAAATGCTTCGGGGTTAATTCGGGATGAGAACATCAAAATTATCAACCACGAATTTCCAAGAATTGTTTACGAAGTTGTTACGAACGTCCCGAATTAAATACGAACAGTTTACGAAGCAACTACGAATCTGAAATTCGTAGATGATTCGTGAAAATCTTTTTACAAACAAAAAATGTTCCACGAATGCCACGAATTACAAGAATGTTGCCGAATCAACTAGGAATCATTTACGAATATCACGAATCAATTACGAATTATCTACGAATGTTCACGAAAGTGCAAATTTTCCAATTCGTGGCGATTCGTGGCAATTCGGGTCGTAGTGAAATAGGGGCATTAAAGGGCAATGGGTATCGAGATCGATTCCCGCCATCTACACTCTGAAAAATTTATCTTCGTTTACTTTTCGATGGGGATGTCTTTATTCTCTTGTGAATTGATATATTTTAATGATTATCGTGTCTCGTAAGCTTGAGGACTGGGTGCTGTTTTTTACAATCATGTTTTTTAATATTATTTTATTTATAATACGGCATGTGACACGTTAATATAGTATTCTTCTTCTTCTTCTAATGACCCACTCACTGTTAGATTGTTGACAGCAGTGAAAGGGTACATGCAAAGTCTATATAAACATTTTCTTAATCATTTGATTTGTTTACCATTTCGGCCGCTCTCTCAATACGATACAATGTTTTCCCAAAACATCTTACGATTTTGACGGATATTATTAATGAATAGCCTTTTCACACACGTGACCTTCCCCTAACAACATATATTGAGTTTATAGATATGAAGTAACGTTTTGAATAGACGTTTCCACAGTATACTCTCCTATAACATATTCACTTTAATGAAATGTTGACTCTTGAAATATTTATTGGCGTTGTTGAAGTATATATCTAATGACTTTTTTAAGTTGAACACTAGTGTCTGGCTAAAGGCGAGTGTTTCAAATAGTACAGGTAAGTGTAAGTGCTATTGCCCACAATACATCGGTCATCATGGCTGATTATTTATACACAACTGATTGCAGGTTACAGATATATAAAGACAGAACAATTGCAATATAACCATGCAACTGCGGTTTAAGTGATATATCAGAATTGTGTATTGACTCTCAGAATACCCTACTGTTGAACAAGCGTCCACTCGGTATTACGTAACATGTGTTTTCGGTCAACTCATTAAGGCCGACAGGTAATTAATTACCGGTACAATGCCTCTGACCGCTGTGTGACGAAAACGCCAATATACCGTAAGTCTTCCATTACTTCGACCCTCAAATTTTCCAAATATTTTAACGAAATGTTCACGGTCGAAATTATCACCATTCACCTTCGTTTGTGAGGCATCTTTGTCGAAATTTTAGATTTGCATATGTTTAAAACCAATTTGAAAAAGAATGTTACACACTTCGTTAATATTAGTAACCAAAAACTTTTAATTATGTTTGTATATGGTAATTATATTCATATAATGCACTAATACACCGTTTTTGTTTTTCAGGAGACAACCATCGGCGAAGCCACGATTCTCAATTTATTGTTTCTGTGAAATTGGAATGGCATTTGGGTTTTAAATTGTGTACCATGAATTAAAACAATAATGATCAGGAGTTGAATTGTTATGTTCTTACAATTGACAAAATAAATCGGGAAATTTGAAATGGTAGGATAGCGTGCATGTCTTGCATCGCTGGCTGTCCACTTGTTTTCAAAGGAAGTACAATCTGATTGGTTGCTATATTAGTATAAACCAATCAAAGCAGACTATCGTCATTACGGAATTCCCTTCTAGCAAGCGTATCACCTAGAACTGAGAAAACAATACACCAATCCTAACTATTACTGCATTAGTTCAGAGTCCTATACACACTCCTATGTGTAAAATTCATCAATAAAATTACAATATGAACCATTGTCTGTTACTATAAAAGTCAAGTTAGGAAGCATATTTTCTCTGTCAACTTTTTCTGAAACGCCATTGTGACTAGCTAAATGCATACTTAGCTACATTGTGACGATCAAGAAGAATATATCAACCAGCTTGCTTTGCAAGAACTTATAAACATAAACAATGACAGCTGAATAATTCTATTACTCTTGAAAGGCTTTATTTATGCAAACTAATTATCATATATATTTTGAAACATATACCTCAACATAAATGATTCTGATTATCTACGACAGTGGACTAACATCAATTACCGGTAACCTCTTCAGTCGCCTCTCTGGGTGTTTGGTTGAGTCTATTTGTATGTAGGGATTAACAAGTCACAAAACTTTGAAACAATTTATAATATATTCATATTTCTAAAACTGAAATATGTTTGTAAGTAGGCTATGAGCTAACATCTGGCATTATATTCCAATAGTAATTAATCATTTGATAAGTAAATTGACTTACCAAAATGGAAATGCAAAACAATATCCCATGCAGTCATCCCTACTCAATAATAGACAATTCCAGTGATTCCACTGCAGACTTTAAGGAACTAGGTCAATTGACTGTTTCAAGTCTCCCCAGCAAACATTAAGATGTTATAAAACTTATCATTAGTCATGTGACTGTTTCAAGTCTCCCCAGCAAACATCCAGATGTTATAAGCCTTATCATTGGTTAACTTTGGGAGTTCCCTTTTCTTAGCCAATCAGAAAATTCAATACAAACTCAATTCATAGTGTAGCATTACTGTGTTGACAGTCTAAGTGATATGTATTTATAGCCTCACACGGAACTGATTGCTGCCTTTTCATTTACGAAAAATGAAATCATTGGTAAAGGATAATATGATAAGATGTAACATCATTCTTGGTAAAGGTATGTCATAAGTACAGTAAGTGAATAAATTGAGAAGTGTGAAAATAAATCATTTATCGATACAAGACAAGCGCGATCAAGTTCAAACTTTTCACAAAATTGTTGTAATAAAAAATACGCGCTTTACTCATATCAATCTTACTGAAAACAAATCACAAGATGATTGAATATCTTGACTGTAAATAATTTGTTTTGGAAATTGGAATGTGGTCGAACTTTTGATTTGTCAATACTGAACTTCTGGCACACTGTCGTAATTTTGAAAGGTATTTTGAAATAAGGCTGTCAGATGAACTTACGTGGGCGAACTTATAGAGGGGGCGAAATTAAGGAAGAATTACGGTAGTAACATTTCGATAGAGTGACCACATGACCGCTTATATGTTTCCGATCTGTGTGCATTACACTGCAAATTCATCTGCGATCAGATGACATTCTTGACCAGGAACTAATAGCGCTAGTTATTGAGAATGTAAATGTAACTTATAAATTATGTAACTTTAAGATAATGAATTTATTTTCTTTTTGTTACAGGCGAACAGTTATAATATGCCTAAGATTATCATGTAGGAATTGCTGACTTTTAAGAGGTTGACTTTGGTGATTGGAAACTATTTATTGGCTTATATCCTTATTGTTATGATATCGTGTTTTAATAACCATTAACCATATATTTTACCCATTTACAAATACCAAAAATAATATATTTTATCAGCTACATGTAAGCCTAAGAGCTTTGTAACTTGTCTGTCGCCAGTGTCCAGCTTGCTGTCTAATCAGCTTGGGCTTGTTACTCTAGCACCAAGCCCCAAGCCCCAAGCCCTAATTACATTACCAGCCAGGTATTTGTCTTCATGATAAAAACGGTGTCAGATATCGCATCGGGGAGACTTACTTCGTTTGTGGACCTGCATGTACCTATGGATATTCATTTGACATTGTGCTATTGTTGAATATTGGACTTTGGATATTCTTTGTGTGCTCTTGGAACTAAGTGACTTTAGGACTACAAAGGTAACTTGACCCTGTACTTGCTTGGTATTGTTACTCTGCCATATATTATCTGTATTAAATATTATCATTACTTACTGCTGGTCTTTTCATGTTTGTTAATGAGCGGGTTTATTTAACCATTGAAATCCACTCGTAACACTTATATAATGAAGGAAAAATGTTTCTAAATCCATCTAAATGTGTGACGTCTTTGCCTATTGAAAGATTAAGGTTTAACACTTTCAACTGGACATCGAAGGCTGATTGTTTCAATTATGTCCAAACCCATGGACATCACAACTAGGCTGATGGTGGTGCATTCTATGTGAGACCCAAAACATCGTCACAGCTTTGACAGTTATTAACTAGTTATAGACCTCTCATGTGTATCAGATGCATACTGAAATACTGAATAAACATCACATTTCATTAGACATATTCCAAGAAAAAAACATTGAGTGATTTTTAAAAAAATGAAGTAACACAATTAATTTAATGCGATAATATAATGATTTTAACGGTCTTTAAGTGTGCTGTGTATTAGAAAGTCCCTGGTCTTAGATAATGTGCATGAAGCAGAGGACGCCACCCTTCACTGGCCATGGGAATTCGCTAGTTGATGTAATTACAGGTGGCGGGAATGACCATTAACTAATTATCATGTACCCACCCTCACTTAATTGTTTGTGTTTCTCCCACCAGACCATTAGGGGTGGCCAACATTCGTTCAAATGTTCTTATAGATCTAACGCACAGTATTATATAAAATGCGATATTAGAAAGGTAGTAATGAAACTTCAATTATCATGTACTGTAACAGTTTGTGAAATGTAAACACTCAGTCGATTATCATATCGATGTATATAGGCAATCGTATATGATTATCGTTTTGTGTTCTGTATAAATCACCACAGAAAAAAACATACATTCGCTGTTGGAAAAAGTTATTTAGTAGCTCCACATGTAAGGTTGTAATGTATGATGTAATTTAAAGGTGCATCCATTGTGTTTCATAATTTTTTATTTGGCTTTAATACAAATTCACTCAGCTTGCATATTCATCCTCAGTCGCAGAACATGTCATAATTTACTAGTTTCCAATTATGAGTAACATCATTATGCATGTGCAGAAACCGAAACTGCACGTCCTATTTACATGCACATGCAGTAGTTATATGACCTATCAACCCAAATTTGTTATTTTGTCTGGTTTAAATAAGATTCCAAAATTACGTTTGACTCATTGGCGCGCGCCACACGCTGTGCATTGTCCGGTTTTCGATCAGAAATCACTACTTTTACTTTATTATCGTCAATATTCTAAGTCGACTATCATTAAAATGATTGTTTTCGGTAACAATCGGTACTTCTCGATAAAGTAACACCATTTATAACGTTTGCAAGATGTGACCCCCAACAACACAATGGATGTGTAGGCCTACCTTTAAGTTAGGATGGGATGAAGCGGTTGCGATGGCCATAAGCTCTGCCGTGCAGACCGATTGGTCGTTGGGAAGCCTGTTGGATTAAGTTGTGGGTTGTGGTTGCTGGAAGTGGATGCCTACACCTGTTGTGCATGCTTCGGGGTCCCGTGACCCGTCTGTGTAGATGTGACACCAGTCGGACCAGTGTTCTTGTATGTAGTTAAGTGTGGTTGCTTGCGCGAGTTTAGGGTTTTGTTTAGAGGTGATTTTGCTAAGATGGAGATTTATTTTGGGGGGCCGGAAGTGGGGGAATTGGGTGATGCACCGTATTATTTGGGGGGAGTTGAATATGGCCCATGTTAGCTTGTGAAATAAGTAATTGAATGCGGTGGGAGATTGGTGCGCGAAGAGGGTATTTATTGAAAATTGCAGCGTTAAATTTAGAGGGATATTGCTGGTAAGCAAGTCCCTGATAACGGGGTCCTCTGAAGTTCCAGCCCAGAAGTTCGTCCGGGCGACCGGCTAATAAGCCGGTGAGCAAATCGAGCGTGGCCCTAGTTATCGGAAAGGCTAAAAAGCGGCGTACGCCGCTTATGCACAGAATCTAAACAAGTGAAACCAGTAATGCATGTTCCTTTTCAATGCGACTTTTTCACACAAGGGGCCTGGTTTTGAATACGACAAAAAGTATCGTAACAATGACTGCCCGTGGTGCTCTAATCGTTCTTGAAGGATGTGATAGGTGTGGAAAAACAACACAGTGCTCTAAGATTATTGAAAGACTGTCAGTCGATGGAATACCAGCAAAGTTATTGAAGTTCCCAGGTAATTCCCAGGCTTACTTGTTACTGTATGTTCTGCAGGCCCACTCTCTATACATTAACATCTTGTTTTGTCATTCATACACAAAACGTAGGTAAAAAACATACCCCCTATAGGCCTATATGTTAAGTGTACGATAACAAGTTCCTGTGCATTCATACAAGTCTAAGACAACCATATCATGCCGAGGCCTTAATTAAAGGTACAGTCTGGGGTCAAGAGTTCTTCCCCACACTCGGATTTCCCATAGACTTACATGTTAATTAACCTTTGCAAGAATAATTTTCATAATTAAAGTTTAAGTCAAATTGTTGTAAAATTTAACAAACATCTTTGAAATCATGTTAGCTGTGCATCTATAATTTCGTTCATCTTTATGTGGATCACTCATCAAATGACAGCCGACTGAAGAACGTATATCATGTTCATGAACCAATGTCCCATTGGCCGCCATGTTAATTATTGACGTATGATGTATATGCTTTGCTTTTATGAAGATAACTTTCTTGACACTCAACGGAAACTAACATGGAAATTATGTGTGTGTAACTGAAGTGATTTCCTATCTTTTGGTATATATTTGATAACCATTTTACATACAGTTTAATTATCAAAATTATTCTTGCAATGGTTAATTAACATGTAAGTCTATGGAAAATGCGAGAGCGGGGAAGAACTTTTGGTCCCTGGGTGTACATCCATTGTGTTGTTGGGGGTCACATATTGCAAACGTTATAAATGGTGTTACTTTATTGAGAGGAACCGACTGTTACCGAAAACTACCATTTTGATGATAGTAGACTGAGTATATTGACGATATGAAGGTAAAAGTAGTGATTTTTTATTGAAAACCGGATAATGCACAGCGTGTGGCGCGCGCCAATGAGCCAAACGTAATTTTGGAATCTTAATTCTACCATGACATTGCTGGATACTCGATTCTGATTGGTTCTCCAGCAAAATCTAGCGTGATCAATTCTGGATTGAACCTCCTCTGATTTTAGCGCCGATTCACCGCGTATTGACAAATCTACATTGTGACGTCACAATCTATCCGAACAAACGGCCGATTCTAAAGGTGTGCTCTACTTGTGGAAATCAAAATAACTGATACAATCAAATTAATTTTTCCTGTAGCGTGTTTTAGAGTTACATCAGATAGATTAGCAAGGCAAACTGCGTCAGTATCAAGATCAATCCAAATAGCGACACTTGATGCAGTTGAGAAGGCGAGCAAACGCAATGTCATTGACGCAATGGTCAGCCGGATCTGAAAACCGAGCGTAACGTTTTGATGCAAAATAAGAAATACATATGTCATATCATCTGCACACCTATGTCGATAACTAGAATGTGCATTCCTTACCCGAACGAGACAATTACCATCACCTGTAACGCTTCCTTTTAATAAATACAAGTCCGCAAGCTCGTCATTCACAGCGACCGGCAAACGGTAGCCGCCATTTTGAACGTCGCGTGATATGCTTAGCGGGTTATTCCAAAAATGCGAACTTCAGGAAATACGAATCTTGATTTTGTGAACGCGAATGTTGAGAAAACAAAACTTAAACTCCCGTTATAAATGACACATATATATATGATTTTTTTAAATGGTTAAAGAGAACTTGTAGGAGAAAACTCTGTGTATATAACAACAATATTTTTGTACGAAATCGCTGCTGTTGTTACAAAGGATTTTTCGAACGTAATTCGGAGCTCGCGCCCTGCCGTTGTACGCACTGTCAGCATCCGACAAAAAGAGTTCCATGGTAAAACGGTCATGGTAGAATGGAGATAAACTTACTGTGTTTGAAAATCAGAGACATGTTATACTGGATTGATAGCGAGTAAATTTAAAATTGAAACCTCACGCTACGCGTTCGGTTTCAATTTTAAATTTACTCGCTATCAATCCAGTATAACATGTCTCTGATTTTCAAACACAGTAGGTTTATCTCCTAATTATAACAGACAAAACGACAAATTTGAGTTGATAATGTTTAATAGGTCACATAACTACTGTGCATGTACATGGAACGTGCAGTTTCGGTTTCTGCACATGCATAATGACGTTACTCAATTTTAATTGGAAACTGGTAATTATGATATATTTGGCGTTTGGGGATAAATATGCACGCTGAGTGAGTTTATTTGTATTGTAGATAGCACTAGTGGTGAGTTGAAACATATTAAAGTCAAATCAAATTTTATGAAACACAATGGATGCACCTTTAAAGGTAGACAAGTCGCAGAATTTAGCTGTGGAAGGCATTAATTAATTATCTCACAGCCAGTCGGAAATCTCAATCAGCGCTCCCTCTACTCAGCGGTGTTTTCATTGCGCAGAGGCCTACTCGCCACTAGAGTAAAGTCCGCCAATTTCGTCCAGTCCTGATATTTTGTCCACTTTTCAAAAAAGGCGAATTTACAGCCTGTCCTACCCTCAAATCGTTGTCTCGTTTGTTATTTTTCTTACTAAGAATAGCAGTCAATTGATATTAGTCACATGGTACATACAGCATTGTTGAATGGTTGATACAACATGACGAAGCTGTTATGTCACGATCTTCCCGCCCGGGAGACTTGAAAACGACATAAACAGGTGGACGAAATTGTAATACAGTGTCTCCAATACTTAAATCTGTGTGGACGAAATCACGAGATTGGTGGACGAAATAACACGATGCATACCCTTGCTTTTACGCTATTTTATTCATAAGAGTTACCCCCCTTAGAATATCAGCCAATCATTTTTCTTATAACAAAGACTCTTTGCCTCACGCTGATTGTTGACCAAGAAGTGCGGAGTGAAGCCAGTGAGGGTTAGAATGCAGGCAAGCGCAGTCACCGTAAAAGTGGACGAAATATGAGGACTTTACTCTACTTACCGTACAAGCGCGATACTCAACCGAATGCGAGCGTCTTATATATATGAAAGTATAGAGAAAACATACACGCGACGTACAGGCCAATTATATCATTTTTGTAAATATAACCAAAGTACAATTGTGATGATTTTGCAAGTATTTCGCATGCGAATAGCAATCTACAATGTGTGATTAGAATAACGAACCTGTGAGCTTGATAATCCATGCACATCGTCGTATAACACCCTAAGTTGCCTAATTGTTGTTGGACTGAGGTTTAACGTCTGCGTTCAGAGATAGTGACCATTAGTAATCGTCCAATGATATGGTTTTATTCAAATGAGTGTCAAACAAACAAAATACAAAACTATCATCCTATTCCTAAATTCCATTGGTCGAATATATATTCCTAACTTTGATTGGCTGACAATATCTAGACTGAATGTCGCATTAATGTGTATTTGTTGTCATGATCAGCATTGTGTCACCAAGACCGAACATTTGACAATTAACATGTCTATTGACATGCCTGTCACTGAGATGCCATTTGTTGTGTAATAGAACCGGTCCAGTAAACTTGTTAACTGTAAAAACATAATAATTACACTCGAGGCTCCTCCCTTTTTCTCACCTATACTCAGCTTATTTGACTTTGTTCTGCTTAATTACATAAACTAATTTGCTGTAACAACACTTCTCCCCTCTTTGATCTTGAAGAAACATCTATATGGTACGCTAAACTGATCATTTGTATTGGATAGGGCTGTGTATTGCCTCAATTTTCATATTGCGATACGTATTGCTGAACTGTAATGTATTGCAATATGTACTACAATATATTGCAAGATCCTCTGACAATGAGTGTTCTCTAGAAACCATTTTAACTAGTGCCAATGATATTGCCTCATGCTAAATGAACTCAACATTCAACTTTTATACTTGTTTTTGCAGTTTAAACATGACACATTTGATAAAATGAATTTCAGATCTTTAAAAAGATCATTTGTAATACAGTCCAACACACATTCTAGCACTTCAAAATAATTTTCTTATACAAGTTAAGCCAGTAATTGTGCCTTAATAAGATAAATGAATAAATTTGACTTAATATTTGTTGGTGCAATATATTGCGATATGGAAATCGTATTGCAATACGTGTATTGCACAACTCTGTATTGCAATATATTGGTATTGCAATAATATTGCACAGCCTTAGTATTGGAGCGGCAAGTAAATTCTATCAGCGTATTTACCGATCCGTGTCGTTTTCATTTACGAGATGTACAGTAAGTTTGGTAACAAAAATGATTTCATTCGATCTTGTTCGTTGTCTATAAATGTGTATAATCACAATGTGGTTTAATTGTATTTTATTCAATAAGAAGAAATGAATTGGCAATGACTTTGGTAAATGCCAATCAACAATGCATGTATGGTTCGCATTTATACATGATGTTTAAATGATGATACATTTATGAACACAATACTCATAATGTATGTGTGCGTGTACAGTGCAACAATCTTCATGTAAAATTCAGTGAGCTTGTTCAGTTGTTGACCAATCCAGTTCATGTATTTATACATGAAATAAATTTCATAAAACTCATATAGCAAGTGAAAATGGTTTGCATTGCATTGCATCATATAGGGGTCTAAACAATATTTTGATCGACAAACTTGAATTAAAATAACCTTTTATGTTTCTGTTCTTACACTTTTGGATATTCTTTGTCACTGATATCAAACGTGACAGCAACAAAGAAACGTTGAATGAAATGTGAGTCGTAACCATGATATTTTCACCAAACACGCACACATCTTTTCAGGAAATCGATGTCGTAATATTACCTCTCTAATGCATTCTATGAAACCATTTAGTAGCATTTAAATTATATTATTATTTATTGGTATTCAGAAACTTGGTAAACGACGACTTTCTCTATGAAATATTGTAACAAACTTGTTGAAATCACAATCCTGGACGAACATTACATGCAGTATAGCAATGATAAATGTGTGTGTGTACCTGCAACCCTGTTTGTCATCTTTTAACGGCATCTTGAAATACATGCCGTTTAAGTAATATATACGTGTTCTTACATTTACATTTAATCCTGTATGTGAAGTTGTAATGTAGAAGTAGATTCCGAAAGATTTTATCAACAACCTGTCAAATAATTTCGAGTTGAAAATATTTCTATTAATTTCGTTTCAAGATGTTAAATATTGTCATTACTAATAATATTAATAGAATGTATAAAAATTTACTCTTCAAATACGACATCAGAAGCGTGAACAACTCGGGACAAGGTGTACATGTCGGTGTGCAGTGAGATGAAACAGCCAATCAGCGATCGCATGTCAAAATGGGAAATCCCCCGCCTAGACATTGACGAGCTCGCTCGGCAGAAGCCCAGTTTGATTCACGTGACCGTGTTACCCATAAAATCAATTACGTAATGGGCTCGTTAGCGGCAGTCACTTTGGGATGACACTCGTGCGAAATGTCCCCCTTTAAACGGGTTATGCATTACTATTCTGATTCATATCAGAACTGCGCACACCCCGTCTATCAGACAAGGCAAACATTCTACTGTAATGTTACAGTGACTGCCAAAAGTTTTGTTTACAAACATGATGTCATAAATCACTTGCTTTTTCCCCAGTGGTATATGGTGGGTGGTCCTATTATCAAGGTTACTAAGATGGCTAGCAGCTAGAACAATCGAAATAAAAGTACTTGATCAGACGATAAAGGTATAGTTTTTGTGATGACGTAACAATTGAATGACGTTTCCGCTCCCCTCGTAGTCACGTGTGCCCATGGTAACCCAACGAAAGAGGGCAGTTGAAAAGACCGTGTTTTTCTGCAAATGATAATGTCCTAAAACAATGGTAGCGTTGTTAAAGGAATGTGTTCTTTTGTATCCGAAAAAAGCCTTAAATGTTAATCTATATTTGTACTTGAACCACAACGACGAAATCCGCATAAGCCAACCCCAGGAACCACTATGACGTCACAACAGAACAATGACGTCATAGTCGCTGTTGTTGCACGGTTCGTCAGTTGGCCCTGATCATGGATTATTAATATTAAGGAAGTAAACTCTATTTTTCTTGCAAATTTACCCAAAGCAGAATGTTGTGTTATGGGGTATCTTAGAAAAGTAATAAAGTTCGCTGTACCCCAATGTGTTTTGTAATAAAGTATAGTTTTGCCCTGAACTATTATAACGTCAAAGTACTCGGACTGCCGTCCTCGTATTTAACTATAATAGTTCAGGGCAAAACTGTACTTTATTACAAAACACATTGGGGTACAGCAAACTTTATTTCTTAATTACACCTATTATCGTATATCTGTCAATGATATGGGATCTGATAGAGATTAGCCAACAAGACCCAAATTGCTGCCCTAAAATCCATATCGGCCATATCAGCCGTGTCTGCACATCTTTATCAATATAAACACAATTTAAACGCAAGTCATAAAGCAGTCACACAAAGGTACTCAGAAAGATGGAACAGAATTACCATTAACATAGCGAAGGTGCATAGCTCTGATAGGTAATGTAGTGGAAACGATAGGGAGAACGGAATACCGGTATGTTCTCTTAGCTACCATTAACAATGTATTCACACACAGGTCCTTGGTAGGAAGGAACCAAAACACCAGTCAAAGCAGCCAGTCACACGAAACATCCTCAGTGTTATGGAATAAAATTACCATTCACAAACTATACACGCATCGACGTGCCATCGCAAAGGTGAAATATCATACCTGTCACATTATACACATACAAATCCTTGGAAAGATGGCCTGTCACAAACACCTTTTACAAAATATGCACATACATTGTCCTCAGAAAGGTGGACTCTAAACATCAGTCATGATAAATATGATCACATACAGGTCCTCTGAAAGATGCAATAAAACACCAGACATAAAGCACTCGAACACAGGACCTCCCTAATACTTTGACAACCAATTTCCACAAAATGTAGTTTCAAGTTTCAAGTCACAATTTCCAATGGCTGTATTTTTAGCTCATCAGGCCTGAACAGCTAGATGTGCTTTTGGCATGGGCCGTCGTGCATCGTACGTCTCCAGAACCGCTACACCCCCAAAGCTGAAATTTTGTGGAGAGGTACCTCGCATCTAGAGGATCGTATTTTTTATTAAGTTAATTCAATTTGTTGATTTTATGGCGCCTTAACTGACAGAGGGAGTTAGCCTAAAACAATCCAAGGTTAATTAAATTCCACTCCAGTTCATAAATTACTTTTGCTGTTGCAGATAGAACAACAATTATTGGTAACATGATTAATGGTTATCTAGCCAATAAAGAGGAGTTGGAAGATCATGCGGTGCATCTACTCTTCTCTGCGAACAGATGGGAATGTGTGTAAGTTTGCTATGCATACTTTTCAAATAAGCTATAATGTCTTTCTTGTGCACATGTATTCTTCTCCACTCAGAGATGGAAATGTGTGTGATTTGTACACGTGTTCTTCTCCACATGGAGATGGGAATGTGTGCAAGTTGTGCACATGTGCTCATCTCCACATGGAGATGGGAATGTGTGAACGTTTTACACATGTTTTCTTCTCCACATGGAGATGGGAATGTGTGCAAGTTGTGCACATGTGCTCATCTCCACATGGAGATGGGAATGTGTAAACGTTTTACACATGTTTTCTTCTCCACTTAGAGATGGGAAGGTGTGCAAGTTGTGTACATGTGCATTTCTCAACTCTGAGCTCCGAATGTGTGTAAGTTGTGTACATTGGCTCTTCCTCACTCAGAGAGGGGAATGTGTGTAAATAGTGTACGTGTGTTCTTCTCCACTCAGAGATCATCCTGGAAACCAGGGTATATTGCAGTGGCGGATCCAGGGGGTGGGGGGAGGGGTGCAACACATGATCCCCCCCTCCCCCACTGCTGGCGGAATATTCCAGGCGGCAAACATTGCGTAAACAGACTATATAAGGGCGTTATATACAATTCCAGGTCGGGGACCCATACAAAAATGGTTAATACATGAATTTTCTACGATTTTTCATTATTATTCTATTACTTACGAAAGATTGTCTTTTCAGACCTACAGATAAGTTTTTGTTTGATTGAGTAATGTACGCGCTTGCGTCCACCTTAATTGAGTACCCAACATTTCTTTTGAGTAACCAAATAAATTGTACGCAGCTCAATCAAATCAATTGGATATTGTATTAACTGTCAACATGACCAAACATAAAGTAGGTCTCACACACTAGGTAAAATCCATTAAATCTTCATATAAATTGGTCATAAGACAAGAGTGAATACTGACTCTTACAAAGAAAATGTACAAAAGGTACCTCACCATTGAAATATTTCTACAAGGTTGTGCCCCAAGCAATACTTTTCGTCTCTGTCTTTCAAAATTAGAAATTTAAGAAATATGTAATATTTGTTCCTTATTTTGATCTCAATTTAAAGAGTATAAATGACAGTATCAATGAAATTAAAGGCTTATCCACATTGATTAATAAGGTTTAAAAACAAAAAGTATACATGTATGAGGAAATTTTCTCTATAAAGCTCTAGGAATTGTGGAATAATAATAATAATAATAATGAAGTCTTATATAGCGCTATTTCCACACAGTCCGTATGCTCAAAGCGCTTCACAAGGTTAGAAAGCAGAGTTAATAGGAGATTCGGAAAAGGTGAGTTTTCAGTTGACTTTTGAAGGATTCTATGGACGGAGCAAGCCGTAATGGTAGAGGGAGGTTATTCCAGGCCTTCCAGGAGGTTTGTAAATTCAAAGCCCATTACAGTGACCCCAAAATTTAAATAACCATAAAATTTAATATACAAATCCATATAACAAAAGAAATAAGCCAGGGAGTTTATCATACTATTTTTAATGGTATTTATAGAACACTAAGATGTGGTCACAATTTTGTCCAAAGTGAGATAACCCTAAAGCTTGACTGAGTACTACTGAAATACCATTTTCACTTTAAATATATTGTAGACAAATATGTTTTCATAAAAAAAGTCTATTTCGATTAGTTACAATAAAATAATAAAGACCCTATTCGTATAGATACATTTAAATATTCCAATGCACATCTATGACACTGTTACTGAAAATGACTACAGAAGCTACATGGCAATGCATTTCTGACAACTGGGAGTGTTCAGAAACAAGGTTTGTTGAACATCTTTAAATTCTGATTCATCTGTTACTCATAGTAGATATTGGATCTATACCATAATATGAGAAATTATTCTAAAGACTTTAACCTCTCATCCATTGCTTAACCCTTACTTTGCGTATATATATTTTACCCTTTTTAGCCCCTGTGGCGGAATTTACAGGCTCGCAGCTCGCAGCAGTAGTTTGAGCTTAGGCACTAGCGAGCTCTGCTGGCGGAATTTCCAGGCGGCGATTCCGGTACTGTTTTTACGAAATATACCGCATCTACATGGCGAATACGGGCTATATACGGGCGTTGAATACAAATTCAAGTCGCGGCATCCGTACACAAATGGTTGCTTTATACCCGCATCTTCGAATTATTTTTTTACGATTTTTCTTTACTTTTCTATTACTTTGTAAAGATTGTCTTTAATTCGGGCCTTATAACATCATGAATTTGGAGCGCGCTACTGAAATTTTTATATGGACTTGAAAACCAGATGTTTGTCTTTACAATGATATAAAAAATATTAGAATGCAACCTATGGTTATAATTCTATTGTCATCTAAAGTTTGTCTTTATTTCCAGCTTCATGAAATCAAAACTCCTGAGCGCGCATATTGCGAAATTTATATGTGCTTGTAGATAGTTTATTCCTCTTTACAATGACATAAAAATTATTAGAATACGACTTATGGTTCAGAAAATATAACCAACCAAAGGAGAGTGACGCTACCCCGACAGTACCACGTGAATGGTCCCGACGCGCACCAAGTTACTGGCACTGCTTGGTCCCCCCGGGACTGTGCTAATTACAGTACCGTTACCTCCTCGAGACCTCCTCGAGACCTCCTCGAGGGTGCCAGAGCCGAGCGCGCGTGGAACTAATGGGTACTAATGAGCACAGCATACACTAATCACCGCGGCGAACGCAATACATGTTGCGCGGTGTAAAGTTTGTCTTTATTTCCAGCTTTATAAAATCGTAAATTATTTCGCGCGCATGCGAAACACGTATGTACTTGAAGACAATTTATTCCTCTTTACAATGATATAAAAATTATTGGAATACGTCAAATGGTTCGCAATATATGAAGAGCGTAAGGAAGGCACCCCCAGTACTTAGAAAATTCATTTTTGAAAAACTAACTTTTTGCGACATCTGGCGCATCACTTGCCGCATGTTTATTTTTCGCTGCGCATATACATATGGTACATGGAATTGAAGACAATTTATTGCTCTTTACGATGATGTAAAAAGAAAAAAAATGCGCAACTTCGTTCGGAAGCTATAGCGTGCCAAATGAAGGTACCCTCGGTACTTTGAGGCAACTTTTTGACTATCGCGCATATCGGGGCACGTGCCGCAACTTTAGTTTTTCGTGCGCATGTATAAATTTTATATTGAATCAAAGCCGAATCTTTCCTCTTTACCCCATGTAAGTTTTATGAAAATCGGCCACCCGGTTCAGCATTTATGGGTGTTTTTTATGATGCGGTTCTGGCTGAACTTCCAATGAAAGCTCGCATTCACTTTCTCTGTCTCTTTGATAAAATAAAAAATATTTTATTTGCAATGACATGTATTACAATGAAATTACAATGCATTTATGTACAAATATACACAATATTTACCTGCGGTTGTGCTCAGAACAGCTTTAGGGACCTAACAAGGTATGTATATAATGTGTATATACTAGTCCACACTTCGGCTCTCTTTACTTTCAATTTTCTTCTTCTTCATTCCCTTCTTCATTTCTTTCTTTTTCCGTGGCAGTGATGTAAGCCCTGGAATAGTCAGTGGCGGTGTGGTACAGTTTGAAGCATGTGAGAAACATTACAATCTGTACATTCATAAGAAGACTCTCTGCCTACTCGTTTTTTCTTCCTTGCTGGCCCATTGCCTTCTTCAATCTGTTTTGCGAGGACGGCGCGTTTTGCCTTAGAGCATACCACACACATCCTTGTGACGTTTTTCTTCCTTCCGACAGGCTCAATCTTCGTCGGAAAGTGACGTCCATGAAGACGAGTGACACTCTCGTCGCTCGTGCTCGGCCGACCACGGGGACGTCTGCAAAGTGATGGAACTTGTTCCTTGTCCGCAAATGTTACTATATGTTGCGCCAAAGCCTTCCTGTATTCCCGACTTGTTTTTAGAGGTTTATCTTTGCTGTATTCTTTATAAACGATGTAAGAGTTCAACATGGCAACGTTGAGAACGTGAAACCAAACCCGTTTCCACCACTTCAGGGTCTTCACTCGGAACGGCGTGTACGACAACATCTGGTCGGCCCGATCAACACCTCCCATGTACATGTTGTACGTTGTGACAATGCGCGGCTTGAGAACTGGTTCCCCTGTTGCCCGGTTCTTCTTCCCTGTTTGTTCAAGTTGTGTATCTTCAACAGTAGACATGAGAAGCACTGATTTTCTATCTTCGTAGCGAAGAACGAGTAGGCCATGGTTGTGAGAAACTGTCATGTCCCCTTGCTTGGCTTTCTTTTTAGGTTTCTTGACTGAATCAGGAAGTCCCTTTCGATTGGCTCTCAACGTCCCCGTGGCACCTATTCCCCGCTCCCACAAATTTATGTACAGATTTGTGGACGAATAGTAGTTGTCCATAAAGATGTGATGCCCCTGTCCAACGTAGTCGTTCACCAAGTCCATGACTACATCATAAGTTTTGCCACCTTCAGAAACCGGTTCATTCGTTTTTCCAGTGTAGAGTTTGAACTTGCAAACGTATCCGTTGTGCGAGTCACACAACATGAAAGCCTTTATCCCATACTTCTTAGGCTTGTCGGGAAGATAAACTTTGAAAGATAAGTTACCTTTCCAGGGCACCATGCCCTCGTCCACTGAAATGTTTTGATGCGGTTTATACACTCTTGAAAAACGGTGAACTATCCGGTTATACAAGTGTCCCAGTTTATTTATTGGTGAAAAGCACGGGGTGTTACGGCCCGGCATCCTCCTGTTGTCAGCCAAGTGTAGGTAGGTTATAAGAAGCCAAAACCTGTCTCGGGGCATGCACTTGGCGAAGAAAGGCGTTGAGGTAACATCACTTGTTGACCAGTAATCAGCAAAGTTTCTCTGCACAACCAATGACATGGCAATTGTCATGGCTACAAATACCTTCATCTCTTCTGCATTAGTGTCTTGCCACTGTTGCATTCTTGAACGGGGTCTTAGAATTTTGTCCTCCATTGCTTGTTTGAAATATCTATTGGTTTCCGTTGCCATATCCTCATAGTCATCATTATGTATAAACAAATTGAAAAAGTCAATAGGTTCAGGGTTCTCAGGAAGTTCTATGAACTGGCGCAACCCAGTTTGACCAGTGAAAGGCAAGTTTACACGTGGCCGCGGACCATCCACCCACTCATCAAACGTCTGTGAATTATCTTGATTATATTGTGGTATTTCGGCAAACTCCTCCTCAAAACCACTAAAGTCTTCTTCGGTGGAATTACCGGCGGCTAGAATCTTTCTGGCAATCTCTGTCTCTATATCACTCATACCATCTGTGTCACCATGTTCACTATCTATTACAGTGTCCCGATCATATGCATCATCACTGTCTAAACCACTGCTACCATCACTGTCAGTTGACTCCATATCAGAGGCTTCATCAGCATGGATCTCGTTGATGAAGTCGTCGTCGCTTGAAACGGCTTCAAAGCTGCGTGTCCTAGTATGCAACGCCCTAGGCCGTCGCAGGGCCTTGCGTCCACGTCCGCGCAGCATTCTGCTTCAACCTGTAAATGATTGAAAATGCGTTAGATGTATGCAACATATAACATGTGATTAGAGACAATAAACATACAGAGATAATGAATGTGAGCTTCATGGACGTTTATTTGCCAGTTTCAGAACCTCCCGGCGCATCTAGGACGACTGCGCCGCAAGCGCCGACGGCTTCTGACATCGCGCAGATTTTTCCGACGCATATGTCAAACGGACCATTTTCTGATTTCCTCGGCGACGCGCGAGGCCCGGAAAATAAACTACTATGTCAGGGAAGCTCGGGTTGTCAGTTGCCGAATGACTTCTCTTTTCGAGAAGCAGAGCATCCAAGGAGCGGTCTCTCGAGGCGGAGCCCGGACCCATGGGAGCATACTCCCATGCTCTCCGGGAATTCCCGTCCCCGTCTTCCGCGGCGGACCCCGGATTCAATCGCGAGACAGGTTTCCCATGTTCTCTTTTGAGAACGAGAGACTCCGAGGAACAATCCTATGGGACGAACCCCGGATTCTATTGGGAATGGGTTCCCATGCCCTCTCGACATATATAGCAGAAACCTTCATACCTCGGAATGACACGAACCTTTATTTCAAAGTAGAAAAAAAAAATAATTTGCACAAAAAGTTTCGGGGGGTGGCGACCAAAAGCGGGGGGGTCCGCGCACCCCCCGGTAGATATTTATACTTGTAGGTCGGTCCCGAAGATGACGGACCACGCCCATGTTCATGGGAATTTTTTCTCATTATGTCATGGCGAATCCCGTCGGAAATTCCCCTGCTCATGAAAAAACTAATACCTAAAAATGTAATTGTGATACAAAAGAACTTTGGTAATAAAAGTGGTGAGGAATCAAATTCTCCATCTGCTCAGTTCAGTCCGCTACACATATAAATAATTCTTCAAATCTTATTGAATGAAACGTCTTTTATTCAATAATGTTAAAGATAAAATAATAAATTCAATTCAAATGGTTTGGAAAGGTGCGCCCTCGCATTTGAATTTTAGAAATAAAAACCTTTCGCAAATGGCATCAGTAACAAAAATGTTCACGCATTTTTAGAAACTCCGAAAAGTGAAGTATTTTCCTGAGAAAATATTCCCACGAAAAGGCTTTTCCCCGAGCGGCGGGTCCCGTACTCAAATATATTTTCACTTTTATGTTATATTTTTTTTTCCAAAACTGGAAACAAAATTCCGTCATGACAGTTGTTCATCGTTTATAAAGCTCTATATTTGCGTATCAAAAGAACAGTATTTTAGTTATATATTATCATACTTCTTCACTTATGCGTACATCAATATTGCGGCGCTTCGCGCATGCATAGTTCTTCCCAAAAACATGCGCATTATATCTGGAATTAAAGACAATGTTTTTCTCTTTACAATGATGTAAAAATTATAAAAATCGGACTTGCGGTTCAAAAGTTATGAAGTGCGAAAATTATACCTTTTGGCGCGGCGCTTCGCGCATGCAGAGTTATTCCCGAAAACATGCGCATTATACATGGAATTGAAGACAATGTTTTTCTCTTTACAATGATGTAAAAATTATAAAAATCGGACTTGCGGTTCACAAGTTATAAAGCCCGTAATGATGGTATATGCTAAGAGCGCCACTTATTCAAAGCCGAATATCACCTTCTGCGCGACACCTGGCGCATCAAAAGTTATTGCCGAAAATACACGTATTTTATATGGAATTGAAGACAATTCTTTTATCTATATACTGATAAAAAAATTATGAAAATATCCCAAGTAGTTTCTTAGAAATAGAGCGCCGAGGCATGTGGGGGTAAATGCGCCACATGTATCAAAATTCAAAAGTGCGAAAGTCGCCTATCTCTGTGCGATTGCTGTATTTTCAGTTATGTTAGCGCAATTGCGATTTTTATATGGGAATAAAGGCCATTCTTTCCTCTTTATTTTGGTATAAACAAAAATGAAAACAACCAATTGGTTCATATGATACGAAGTGCGAGAGAAAGGTAGCTTATCGCAATATCTTCCCGTAATTAGAGGCTATCTGCCCATGTGGCGAGATGCGAGACAGATAAGCATAGGCTATCTGCCCATGTGGCGGGATGCGAGACAGATAAGCCTGTACGGGCCTATCTCACCCCGGGGCAGTGCAGACACTTAGGTGATAATTAGCCGCCGGGCAGTGTAGCCATCGGAGCGAAGCAGGACAAAATTGGCCTTTTGTAAAGCTAATTATCGATGCGTTACGGGTCAACAATGCACACGCAAATTAGTGTGAATTTTGCTCGACGTTCTGACCAGACACTGAAGAAAGCTTTATTCTCATTGCGAGCTGCGAGGCATAAATACAGCCATTCTCATGCAGCGAGTCGCGGAAACAATCGACTCGGGACCCGGTATGGGGTATAGAGCAGTACTTAGACAGCCGTGAATTCTTCTAAGTAAGCGATCCGGGGTCCGTATTGAGGTACCTACGAATCGCTTATAGCCCGCCCGGATAATTCCGGGACCCGCATGTTAAGGGTTAAGATTTCGCATATTTGTTAGTAGCCATATCAGACATGTCCATGCTTAACCATAGATAATGTTACAAAAAACTCAAACAGGATTTCTTTTTCACTGAAACAGTAACAAGACCACCCGGACTGGTCACTTGTATGTATTCAGCGGCGTCCGTACGTCACATTTCTTGTTTACGCGATATCTTTTGAAGCGTTGCATCCAAAGTCTTCAAATTTGATGTCTGCCTACATTGTGGGAAGACGCAGACGCCAGTCAATTTTGGTGACCTTGGCCTTATATTCAAGGTCACCACGACACCTGGACCACTTTTTGAACTCTTGTTTACGAAATATCTCATGAAGCGTTGCATCCAAAGTCTTCAAATTTGGTGTCTGCCTACATTGTGGGAAGACGCAGACACCAGTCAATTTTGGTGACCTTGGCTTTAATTGAATTTTCAAGGTCACCGGGACACTTTGACCACTCTTTGAACTCTTGTTAAGGCGATTTCTCATGAAACATTGCATCCAAAGTCTTCAAATTAGTTGTCAGCCTACATTGGGGAAAGACGCAGACACCAGTTGATTTTGGTGACCTTGACCTTATTTTCAAGGTCACCACGACACTTTGACCACTTTTCTTACTCTTGTTAATGCAATATATCTTGACCGGTTGGACTCAAAGTCTTGGTGTAAGTCTACACTGGGGGATGACATAGACACCAGAGGATTTTGGTGACCATGACCTTATTTTCATGGTCACTACAACACTTTGACCACTATTCGAACTCTTGTTATCACCATTTATTATGACCTGTTGGATCCAATGTTTTCAAATTAGGTGTCAGCCTACATTTGGCGAAGACCAGACACCAGTTGATTTTGGTGACCTTGACCTTTTTTCAAGGTCACCGTGACACTTTGACCACTTTTCAAACTCTTGCTTATGTGATATATCATGACCGGTTGGACCAAATGTTTTCAAATTAGGTGTAAGTCTACATTGGATGATGACGCAGACACCAGTCGATTTGGTGACCGTGACCTTTTTTTCAAGGTCACCTCTACACTTTGACCACTTTTTTAACTCTTGTTAATGCGATAACTCATGAAGTGTTGCATCCAAAGTCTTCAAATTTGGTGTCAGCCTACATTGTGACACACACACCAGTACATTGACCTTGACCTTATTTTCAAGGTCACCACAACACTTTGACCACTTTTAGAACTCTTATTAACACGATATATCATGAACCAAAGCACCCAAAGTCTTAAAATTTGCTGATCATCATGTCAATTCTAACCAGTAATGCAATATATAAAGCAGCTCCAATGATGTGTCTTACTAACTCAATGTCACCGGCGGGGGACATTGCCATGTTAGTGGCAAACACTTGTATCGAATATTATGGTCGCAAATGAAAGTGGTTGCTTTGTAGGCCAGCGCAAACTACAACTTGATAGATAGTGAACGCAGAGCAAGGAACGTTAGAAGCGCGACTATAGGTACTTCCATACCAGTTGATAAAAGCAAGTTTGAGTGGTTGCAGAGAATTGCTGAGATAATATTACAGCCTTGTAATATCAGTCGAGATCGTTTTTCAGATTTACTGAAACCAATTACCATGTACGCAAGTCAATCTTTAACATTACTTTGTGTACTCATTAGACATCAGCTTAATTGAGTATTTACCAAAATGTAAGCGTACTTGTATGCAATAGAACTTTACTTAGAGGAATTGGGTTTTCACTAAAATTAATGCGTAATTTACGAAAATACGCAGCTTATCTGTATCTCGGTCTTTATTTTAGGCCTCATAATATCTTAATGTTCGATTTTGTTTATATGTTCTTTATTATTTTTTTGGACATTTGCAAATTTTATATGGGATTGTAGGCTATTCTTTCCCCTTTATTTTGGCGTTTAGATATTTGAAAACAACCAATTGGTTTACAAGATATGAAGTGCGCGGAATAGAGACTCATTCGCAAGATGTGAGCCAGATAGCATGTACGGGCGTGTGGGCCCAATGGCAATGCAAACACGTGGGTGATAATTAGCCCACAGGGTGATTAAGTTTCGGAGCGAAGCCCGACAAAATTGGCATTTTGTAAAGCTAATTATCGATGTGTTACAGGTCAACAATGTACACTCAATTTGGTGTGATTTTTGCTGGACATTTCGACCGGACATTGACAAATACTTGTTTTCGTAGCGAACTGCGAAGCACAGTCTGATTAAAACCTACGGTATTCTGAGGGGAAAAATGTGCAAAATAGTGCATCTACCGGGATACGAACTCATATCGTTCGGTGGTTTCCACGCCAAACTGTCTGGTAACAGCCCGTAGACTCCCATGTTCTGACGCAATTCAGTAAACCAATCACAAGACGTCCAACAAAAGCTTTCGGTGCGAGAAGTTAGGGGCAGATAACTCCAAACAGCTAACCTTTTGTCTGTTTCGAATGCTTTCGAAACGGCAATCATTTAAAAACTATGATGTGATTGGTCAGCTTTTTGATTGGGCTTTGGCTGCGCTAAACTTGTTCGGAACACAAGACTATACGGGATGTTCTCAGACCTTGTGGAGAGGAATCTACAGAACATGTTCGTTTCCCGGTACAGTGTTGGAGCCAGCTTTTCCAAACATGGGGACCCTCAGTCCCCATGTGTCTAAAAAAATGGGGACATTTTGTCAATAGTGGGGACAAAGGGTTTTTGAAATTTGTGTTTATTGATTTCGATGATAATCAATGAGTCCTGATAATCATGTAGATAAATAAATAAAATGAAACAGCACTGGACCTGTTGTTTTGTGTTTTGTTTAATATCTAATATATAGCTATGATTATGCAGTACTTACAGTGTAATTACAGATTTTAAAAGAGTTAATAAAGATTTTTTATTGAACCATTATGAATTAAACAAGAAATTCTGAAAATGTGAATTAATAAAGTCTAATAAGATATTATATTTAACACTAACTCAGTCTGTCTCAGAGTCTCTCGTAACTTGAATATTATGGTCTGGGTTGAAACTTAAATAATGTTCATCTCATGAAATTTACACCAGGAATCCTGTCAAACTCTGTCATGTTTACGTTTTCGAGATGTGTGTGACTCTGGTTTGACCGTGCCATCCTCAATGTCCGACTCACTGTCATTTGAAAAATGCACGTTCATTGTCATTTTGTTCAATGTCTGGCACGCTTCGTTTAAGAAAATAAGACATCGAATCTGTTTTTAGGCATAATGAGGACTGTTCAACTTCATGTCACTTCATAATGATAAACGCAAGCAGACAGCGTACTTTCGATATCACGTGGTGACAATATTTTGACAAGAATTACGGGAAAACCCGAAGGTTAATTATGCAGCGAGTCGTCACAGAACACGTGACTACTGAATCTAACTCTCATTGGATACTGACAAACGTAATCGTATATTTTTAGCAATTTAATCTTGAACAAAGTTACAGGATACTGATAAAACCGAAACCGGTTAAGTAATAAAGGGATGTAACTCTAAATGTGCCGATACATGCATCGTTAGCAACTGAAACCGGTTTCAGAAAGTTTTAGTTGTAAACTTAGTGACAGAAGAGCTAGCAAAATTGCCGATCAATGTGATTAAAATTATTTCTTGCAGTAAGTAACACTATGCATTATTTGTGCGGGCCAATGCCGCATTTGGTAATTTTAATGGGGATTTTTATGCGCAGCATTGCCGCAAGGCCGCGCTCTAGCACGAACACTGCCGGTAGATATATATTATTTTGCAAATTTTATTCCTCGGAATAAGGTCGATTTTAATCAGACTGTGCGAAGCATTAATACAGAGCTTTTGATGAAGCGAGTCACAGAGACATCTCGACTCGCATCTCGCGGAGGGAGGGAGCCAGCTTCCTGGGAGAGAGCTGATTCATTTTTCTAAGTCTGGCATCCGGGACCGCAGATGGGTACCTCGGAATTTTTATGGCCATCGCGGACACTGCCGGGACTAGCAAGTTAAGGGTTAATAAATAATCTGGTAGTTTCACATACACAGAATGATTGGTTGTTCAAACAAGGGAGACAACATTTCAGATTTAGATTCATTTATTATCCTTACCTTTGCAGATAATTGGTACAATTAAAAAGACGGTTTTGGTACATGTTGTATTAGCAACGTAACATAGGAAATAGAAAAAATGACTAATCAGCAAAGATGTAAAGATTAGCATTAGCAAATGCTGGTGAAGAGAAATCCTTATTGTTATTGGCGTGTTTTATTATTATTAAGGATTCAGCACTAAAGTGGACACTCGCCGCTAATGGCTGCGATACTGCCGAGGCGGCGTTAAGCAATAACTCACTCACTCACTCACTAAAGTGGACAGATTTGCATGAAATTTTCAGGCATCAAAGCCTGTGACAAAAACTAACCCTGTACGTTGGCCGTTTTTTTATTTTCAACTTATTTCTTCAGTTATCTCCCCTTGAAGTTGAAACTTCAAACCTCAATAGCTTGAAAACTAATTAAGATATTTTCACAGAACCTTCACCAAAACAACAACTTTACCCATCGATTAGGCCTATACCGGTTTTCGGCCGTTATAATAGAGTTTTTGCTATTTCAAAAAAACTGAAATTTTTGTTTACTTTTGAGGGTATGAGTCGTGCGGCCATTGCAGGAATCTGTTTATGGTAATGTTATTTAAAAGGTAGGCTATTCTTTAGATTTAGGGTTGATTGTTTTGTATGAACTCTAATATTTTCCACTGAAGTGTCCTAGACCTGTGAAATCGTCGCTGTATTCTTTCATGAGGATTTCTTTTGTCACATTATGAATGTGTTTATTTCTTGTCCATGATCTATACATGTTAACAAACTTAGCACTGATTGTGATGTCACATCAGCGACGATGAACTCTAGATCACGTGACTGTGATGACCAATTTACCTGACACGGAAGTGTTACCTCACCTACAACAACAATACCGGGTAATAATAATAACTAGGACTGCCAGGGCAGTACTGACGGTCTTCAGACTGCTGCATTGTATCCAGAGCAATCTTTCCTTCTTGTCCACGTTTTACATAATGTTGAAGAGATCAGAGCTTTCCGCTAGCTCCTGACAAGGTGCATGTTGCCAAAAGCAGACCAGGCATTGGAACGATGGAAATGTTGAATTAAAATGTTTTACCCCTGCTATGCAGGGATCACTTTGGGACGCGATTTTGCGATATTATCGCATTAAAATTCTAAATATCCCATTAAAAAATTTGCAGTGCAATAAATTTCGCATTATCAAAATTAAACTGCGATCTACCTTTCTTTAACATTCTTTAAATTATCAGGAAACTTTTGGTTTTTGCTTGTAAGTATGTTCGAATGTGTTGCTGTCAATATTGCCATCAAAGATCGTATCTATTTATAGAAATTGAGTTTCGACACTCGGGTCATGTCGGGTTTCATCGACTTTAGTCGGCAGCCTGTAGAATAGTATCAGTATTTCGAGGTTCATTTGACATTTGCAGTTCTTCCGAATGATAAACGGCCTTGACATTCACAGTGTCTTTGAATGAATGGTAGTCGACAAGCATGCGAGAAGAAACATTTATAATTTAAAATGCCACTCAAGAAAAGTTCTTTGAAATTGAGAGGGGGTCAAGATATTCAGAAAATCTTCCAATTTATTTCAGAAGTAGAGAAAGTGACTGACAATTTGTGATTAAGAGACCGCGACAGACAGATAGATTTACGACCAGACAACTGTAAATACAGTTTTGAGAGTAAAGTTGTATTTCTATATATGTACATAATAACCTTGTGTTTCAGTTAATCTTAATGAGGTCTTTAAATCGTTTTCATAATAGCATGACAGATCTTTGCAAGTAAAGAAATTTAGAATTTAATATATATAAATAAATATTTCTTTTAGTTGGGAAATAAATTGTAAATTTCTGATTGAAAAAGAAGGATCCTAGGTACTGCAGTACTGCATTGGTTTTTTTCTTTCCCAAATATATAATCATGATTATTTAAAAAAATTACAAAACATGTTAGGGTAAATATATTTTTTTGGGTCAAGAAAAACTGATAACAAATTTTAAATTGCAGTTTGTGCATGTTTATCATTAGCATTTGAAATTAATTCAGCTAGTATCAAAACCTGTTACTATTTATAATAAAATAATTAATTTAAAATTATTATAATTGCGATATGTAATTAATCTTTATATTATAGAACATCAAATGATTCTGTGAATAAAGTCAAGTCTTTCAATTTTCAAATGAAGTCCATCATGATCATTACAAGATTATCATGTTGTTATGTTACAAAGAAAGATAGTGTAATTTTATTTCATTATTTTATTGTATTATAGTACTTTTTAAAATTGATTCTTTAAAATCCCATCAGACTTTTGGAATATCCCATTACATTCCTAAAAATCCCATTGCTTTTGTCATGGGGGGGATTTTTTCCCATACACCCATTTTCCCAGGGTGATCCCTGCTATGAATATTATAAGCTTTATTTATTTGCAGGGCAGGTTATTGTGTATCTTTTAAAACAAGTTGCAAGTCTGTAAGTGGACGTTTAGATATGATACAATGAAAATAGTGAAAAGATGCAAGGTTTCCACAATCTCTTGCCAATGAGCATGCCGCCAAAAGCAGAGCTTCAAAGGGAAACAAAGGAAATGCATTATAATATAGAAACCATGTGACCTACGATTTCGTGTCGATTTACTTTTTTAGTCACAAGGACATTAGCTATCGTTTAAACTAAGTTGCAAGTCTCTAGTCCTATTTTGAAAATTTGGCCAATGTTAAAAATATAAATTTTGAAAAATGACAATTTTTCGACATTTCTACAGACCATAAATGACTGACATATGTGTCCTCCTTCCCTGAAAAACTGATAAAGTTTGCTAGGTTGGTATTCGAGTTTGCGATGTTTCATATTTTCTCATTTTCAGACAAATTTGAATGGTCACTGTGACAAAAGTATTAACATTTCACACTTGCTAGATACTATCGTTTTTAGTACAATGCATCAGCTACATTCTGTGAAAGTTTCAGCTCTGTAGTACAAGTATGTTCAGAGGAGAACATTTTTGAAGATCCATAGGGTCGGAAAGGCTGAAAATGCAAAAGAAATATACTAAAATCAAAATGGCTTCTAAGTCACGTGACGTACGACTTTCTTGCTTAGAAGATGATTAAAGTCTCTAAGTGCATTTTGAAAAATATTGCCATCTTAAAAATCGATATTTAATGGGGCTGTAACACAAAAACAGAAGCCGGAAGTCATGTGTTTTTTGTGATATGTATCAATTTCAGCCCAGAGATTCTGAAATGTCCTTGTAAATCAAAATAGCGCCTCAACCAGGTGACCCAACACTTCGCCATGATTAACTTGTTTGTTTGTATTACTGTTATACATCTTTTTAAAAAAGTTTGAATTGATTTTTAGCTCATCAGGCCTGAGAGGCCCGATGGGCTTATGGCATGGCATGGTGTCCGGCGTCCATCCGTCCGTCCATCCGTCCGTCCATCCGTCCGTAAACTTTTCGCTTTTTCGACTTCTTCTCCAGAACCAATGACTCCACAGAGCTGAAATTTTATGTGCAGACTCCTTGGCCAATGGGGATTCTAAATTGTAGATTTTGTGACCCTGTGACCCCAAATGGGGTTCCAAAAGGTCTAGAGAGCTGAAAAGTTGTGTGCAGACTCCTTTGCCCATGGGGATTCTTAATTGTAGATCTCGTGACCCCATGACCCCAAATGGGGTCACAGGGGTCCCATCCTTAAAAACTTATTTTCATCTTCTTCTCCAGTTCCAAAATATCTAGAGAGCTGAAAAGTTGTGTGCAGACTCCTTGGCCCATGGGGATTCTAAATTGTAGATCTCGTGACCCCATGACCCCAAATGGGGTCACAGGGGACACATCCTTAAAAACCTATTTTCATCTCCTTCTCCAGTTCCAAAATATCTAGAGAGGTGAGAAGTTGTGTGCAGACTCCTTGGCCAATGGGGATTCTAAATTGTAGATTTCGTGACCCTGTGACCCCAAATTGGGTCACAGGGGTCACATTCTTAAAACCCTATTATCATCTTCTTCTCAAGTTCCAAAAGGTCTAGAGAGCTGAAAAGTTGTGTGCAGACTCCTTGGCCCATGGGGATTCTTAATTGTAGATCTCGTGACCCCATGACCCCAAATGGGGTCACAGGGGTCACATCCTTAAAAACCTATTTTCATCTTCTTCTCGAGTTCCAAAAGGTCTAGAGAGCTGAAAAGTTGTGTGCAGACTCCTTGGCCCATGGGGATTCTAAATTGTAGATTTCGTGACCCCGTGACCCCAAATGGGGTCACAGGGGTCACATCCTTAAAAACTTATTTTCATCTTCTTCTCCAGTTCCAAAATATCTAGAGAGCTGAAAAGTTGTGTGCAGACTCCTTGGCCCATGGGGATTCTAAATTGTAGATCTCGTGACCCCATGACCCCAAATGGGGTCACAGGGGACACATCCTTAAAAACCTATTTTCATCTCCTTCTCCAGTTCCAAAATATCTAGAGAGGTGAGAAGTTGTGTGCAGACTCCTTGGCCAATGGGGATTCTAAATTGTAGATTTCGTGACCCCGTGACCCCGTGACCCCAAATGGGGTCACAGGGGTCACATCGTTAAAAACCTATTTCCATCTTCTTCTCCAGTTCCAAAAGGTCTAGAGAGCTGAAAAGTTGTGTGCAGACTCCTTGGCCCATGGGGATTCTAAATTGTAGATCTCGTGACCCCATGACCCCAAATGGGGTCACAGGGGTCCCATCCTTAAAAACCTATTTTCATCTTCTTCTCCAGTTCCAAAATATCTAGAGAGCTGAAAAGTTGTGTGCAGACTCCTTGGCCCATGGGGATTCTAAATTGTAGATCTCGTGACCCCATGACCCCAAATGGGGTCACAGGGGTCCCATCCTTAAAAACTTATTTTCATCTTCTTCTCCAGTTCCAAAATATCTAGAGAGCTGAAAAGTTGTGTGCAGACTCCTTGGCCCATGGGGATTCTAAATTGTAAATTTTGTGACCCCATGACCACAAATCGGGTCACGGGTCACATCCTTAAAAACCTATTTTCATCTTCTTCTCCAGTTCCAAAACGTCTAGATAGCTGAAAAGTTGTGTAGAGACTCTTTGGTCAAAGGTGATTCTTAATTGTAGGATTGATGACCCTGTGACTCCAAATACGGGTCACAGGGGTCATGATCTAAAAACCTATTTTTTGCTTTTTAACAATGTATTACTTGAGATAACTTAGATATTCAACCTTAGATTATAAATCAAACCCTGATGAGCTACAGAGCCCATGGCTCTATTTTTAAATTTAAACCTTAACGTCAATGAATAGGAAACATGACACACTGTTTGGAGTATAAGAGGGTCTCATTTATTACAAGAAATTACATGACGGTTACAAGTTAGAGAAATCCCCCCAACTAGTACAAAAACATCACACATAAAACACAAGAAACCCTCATTGTAAGCTAGCATGCATTAAAAGTTGATAATGCTTAAGCCAAGGCGAATTAAAAAAAAAACAGGTAGCACTAATAATGTATTAAAATTGAAATATGAGAAAGTAAAGGTGGCGTAAGGGGCGGTGGTGGGATTTGAGTTATTTTCTGTGCTGGACCAATAACCTTGCTCCAACTTATCTCAAAACCAAGTCTACCAAGCAGGTTAATTAGAGTATGGAGTGCGTAATTGCACTCGTCATATGTAGGTGCACAAATAAAAAAGTCATCAATATATACCACAAGGTATTTGAATCCACGACGTCGCATCATCCTTCTGACAGACTGTGATAAACGATGAAACACACTTGGTCCTAATCTAGATCCAAACGGCAGACGTGAATCAAAGAGTAAAGTCGGATTTCTATCGTTTGTAAAGGTCCACTGTAGCCCTGTCAACTTGTAATCTATGGGATGTGTTCCAACGGATCTATACGCAGATTTAATATCTACTTTCGCCATGTAGAAATCCGGCTTTGCCATAGCACATGCATCTTGTAATGTTTGAAACTGGAGCGGCGGTGACGTTGCGTAATCATTCATAGCCTCGCCAACAGGGCGACTACCATCATGTATCAGTCTCACACTCGAAATATCCTTCGGAATAGCAGCCATTGGACTTATAATTGTTGGACTTTCAGTTGAAACTATATAGTGTCCCAGATCAATCTGTTTTTTAATCTCTTTCTCAACCAGTTCTTTATTTTCAACGCTGACTGCAGATTTATGGTTTTGTGAAACAGCTTTATGTGGAACAATTTCAACGTCAGAAATTCTAAAACCATATTCCAAACCATTTAACAAGTATTCTCTGTCTGTATCACACACTAATTCAGATTTCCAAATTGTTAACTTTGATGAAAGAGAGTTTTTCGACGCTAGATATTCTGTACTAAAGGGTGATGCGACGACTGGATGAGTGACAGGTATTCCCTATTCCTTATCTGTTTTGTCTCCCGACTGGTCGTGATCTGTCAGTGGGTGATCTTTGCCACATGAGGAGCACACATGGTCATAGTTACACCTTGACCCGTAAAAGCACTTGCCTTTGTTGAATTGCCAACAAATTGGTTTGATCTGTCTTCCTCCTCTGAAACCAGTTTGGAGTTTTTTCGGTGCAGCGTTCATAATACTGCCTCTCTCCTTGAGTCGCACTGTGGTCAGATGTTGACCATCGGCACCCCATCGGAACTGGAATTCTGCCTGTTTCTCCCTATATTCATAGTCGTATGCGAGAACTGATATCCATGTAAACCGACAAGCCAACTCGCCGATCTTAGCAGTGTATGCCAGATAGTCAACAATACTAAGCTCATTCAATTTGTCTGTACGCATCAACTCAGCCATAATGCAAGCATTTGCAGAGATCCATTGGGCAGGACTAACAGTTTCCAACTTTGATTTCTTGGGTTCATTTAGCTTAATGGTAACGCCATCCCCTAACTCAACTTCCTCACAATCTTTAGCATGTAACCCTAATCTCGGTAAAAAGTCAACAATGTACAAAGGTTTTTCTGCTGCCTTACCACGTCTAAGATAAACCGATGGATCCAAATCAATTCGCTCTGAAACAGGTCGATCTTGATGCTTGTCATCTGGATTAGGTTGGCCCAACAACTGGTCAAGAATTCCAACGGGATTCGGTCCGGTAAATCGATCCGGTTTTCCACGCTGTATACCACCCGTAGCTGTCATGGACGTATCTTTAGTTTTCATTGCACTGATAGCAGACTCGATCGCACGACGATGACCAGTCTTTATTTTAAGAAGGTCAAAATCTTCAGCCTGTATGCCAAGTAAAGCGTCACGTGTCTCAAAACCCTGCTCTCTCAATGCGTCGGCAACAGCACATGGTAAACGCAACTTGTCGACGAATTCATCCACATCGAACGACACCGTAGCTTCCTGCTCGGTCTTCAGAAAGCCAGACATACCAGCAAACGATTTCTTATCCATGTTCCGCGCCAATACACCCAAGTGTACTATAGATAGTAAAACAAATACTATTTGTGTTTTGACGTGACGCTCACGTCAGCCATGCCGCTTTGTTAAATGACGGAGAAATATAGGGGAAGTAACTCTTCCTGGAATAAATCAATTTAATAAAACCCTATAGGTAAAGGGAGATAATCTGACTTGTTTTAAATATATTTCAATATGAAATACACTTTAAATCGAAATCCTTATTTTCTGTCATTTTTCAGGCTGCTGTACAGTTGACATAGTAACCTGTTCTTACTGTACTTTGTTCGGTGAAGGTTTTATGAAATGGACTTCATAGTTTTTCGAGATTTTTTAACTTGTTGGACAGAAATCTCATGAAAGAAGTTGAAAATCCAAAATCGGCCGATGTCATAGACTAAGTTTGGATACAGGCTAACGTACCTGAAAGTTTCATGACATCAGCTTATTGGTTACATGTAAAGAAATATTCAAAGAAATTGAACTGAAAAAAGTAACCAGCACACTAATCTCAACAGTAGAATAAAAGCAACAAAAAAAATTGAAATCAAATTTAATATACAGACCAAATACAGTTTGAACATTGAAAATAAAAAAAGTTTTCCTCATATGGATTTGAACTCAAGCTGCTGGATTTTGCAGTCCAAGAGGCTAACCACTACACCAGCGAATTCTTTGGTCTCAAGCAGTCAATTTAGTGATAATATTTTAAACATCTTTAAAACGTGCAAACACTGCTTTGTTTCGATAATATTTATGGAAATTAAAGGAATAATTCTTGTAACACTTGTTGCTTTTTTGTCCCTAACCACTTCTTTGCTCTGGGAAGAATCATTATGCATTGATGCAATTACGTCAACATACACTGTAAAGCAAATGTGTTACTAAGGTTATTTCAGCATGAGGTATTCAGCGTAGGAAAAAAAGCTATGGCAGAGTCATAATTTTAGTGAGGTACAGAGGCCAACAGTTCCAAGGTTATAGATGGGGCCCAAAGAGTCCCTTTTTCTGACCGGCGATAGCGATACTTACAATAGAGTGACGTTGTTAGTATCCCTGTAATGAAAAGTTCCAGCTGCCTTTGTTCAGAGAAGATTTATGAAGACGGGTAGGGTCGGAAATGGTGAAAATGCACTAAAATCAAAATGGCGTCTAAGTCACGTGACGTACGATTTCGCCATGATGTACTTTTTTGTTCAGAATCCTAGTACGCATCTTTTAGAAAAAGTTTAAAGTATCTAGGTGCATTTTGAATTTTTTTCCCATGTTAAAATTTGAATTTTCCAAGAGCCCTAATCCACAAACCGGAACCGGAAGTCAAGATTTTTTTTCATCTGTATCAATTTCAGCCCAGAGGTTATCATTCCTGAAAATTTCATGGAAATCGCCTGGGTCATTTATTTACTAGAATTTCCACAAAATCGGTCGAATAATAATATTGTATATTAATTAGGATAATAACAGTAGGTCTTCCAGACTTTCGTCTGAAGACCTGATAACATTTTCTTGTCCTCAATACAAAGTACATTGTAAATTCTTGTTGTGCCCTTGTCACCTGGTAGCCACAGTGCAGAGCGAGTTCAAGCGTTGTTCTATCCTTATAATGCTGAGTGTCAAGCAAGGAAGTAACAACTCCCAGCTTTTAACATTTTTTGGTATGACGCGGCCGGGAATCGAAGCCAGACCTTCCGGGTGATGAGTGGACGCTCTACCAACGGAGCTACATCCCGGGTTATTTTTATGAGGTCATTTTTACCATAACCTGACAATCGTACTGTTGTTGGTTTCAACTGTTGCTTGGATTCCAATATTGCAAATATTTGTGAAGGAATGACATTAGCTCTGCACCTGTATCCAACTTGGAATTAACATTCTTTCAATGAATGTTAACATTTTCAAACCATGAAGTGTTTGAAGAATCTATGCTATCAACATTGATTGTTCCAACAAAATCTTCATCCATTGAATCACTGATAGCAGTGTAATCTTCTTCCAGTGAATGAAAATTTTCTTTGAATGTTTACCTTTTGTCTTCTTTTGTGAGTCCCTGTGTGATTCATGTGAAAGTTTAGCAAATCACTGACTTGTGAGATGCCCTTCAATTTACATCTTGAACATGTTTTTCCAAATGCTGGACATTCCACATCTTTTACGCCATCTTTTTGGCTCTTTCTTCTTATTTGATATTTTCTAACAACATGCATTGATTTATCATGTGTTTGTGTCACTAACTTGTGCAGCACTGGCTTCCGGCACAAGGCACATTTCAACAACATGTTCAAGTGTAGGATCGGCAGAATCTCTCAATAAACATTCTTTTAACCGTTCGTCAGTCACACAATTCTATCATGAATCATCAAATCTGTCTGAGCGCCAAATTCATATGATTTCGCGCGTTTTTTCAGTTCAGTGATATAGCAATCAATCGACTCACCTTGTTTATTTTTTTTTTCCCCAGAAGAGATAAAGTTCAATCCCCGTATTCTTTCTTGGGTTACAGTTATCTTCTAATTTTATTATCACAACGTCATACTTTTTGTCGTCGCCTTCTCATGCCCATGTGAAGGTATTATACACTACAAGGTCATCGCCACTGCAGTGCAACAATATGGCGACCAACGTCTCTTCTGGTTTATCTTCTGACCCTGATGCTGTCAAATAGCGTATTAAGGATAAATGTAATGACATATGGTCACATTCAGATACATTAAAATTTTTGAAATCAGCCCAAAATTACTTATATACGGTTTTTAAAAACCCTGCCTAATTTACCCCCGGCGACCAGAATGAAAATCTGTGGGGTTGAGGTCCCTGATACGATGACTCCTGTGACGTCACTGGAGTAATCTCAATATCAGCAATAGTCATGATTCAATGTAATTATGTCCCCCCCGAAAAAAATTTGGGGAGACATAATGTTTTCGCCTCCGTCCGTTATTCCGTTATTCTGTCATTCCGTTATTCCGTTATTCCGAAATGCTTTCTTTTCCGGGCCATATCTAAAAAAAACGTTCAATATTTTTTCACCAAACTTGGTATGTGGTTAGACCTAGTGGTGGAGTGGTGCCTTTTGCTATTTTGGTTATTCTGAATTTTTTATTTTTTCTGGTTTCCATGAAAACAATTTGAACTTAGTGCATATTGGGGGTAGTGACGTTTTCTGGCCTCTATTTCAAAATCTATCAAGTATTTCTTTACGAAACTTGGTATGTGGTTAGACCTAGTGGTGGAGTGTTGCCTTTTGCTATTTTGGTTATTCTGAATTTTTTATTTTTTCTGGTTTCCATGGAAACAATTTGAACTTAGTGCATATTGGGGGTAGGGACCTTTTCCGGCATCTATCTCCAAAACCATTCAATATTTTTTCACCAAACTTGGTATGTGGTTAGACCTAGTGGTGGAGTGTTGCCTTTTGCTACTTTGGCTATTCTGAATTTTTTATTTCTCGTTATTAATGCAGTATTGAACTTAGTGCTTAGCATATGTGAAAAATAAGGGTAATATGACTAGGTTGGATTGAAAGTTGGAGCGGGGGACATCACAGTGCATCACATGCACATATTTCTAGTTTTTCAACATTTTGATTCTTAATTTCACAAACAAATCTTCAATAAAACAACTTAAATTTTTCCATATATCGAATGTTTAGATATCCAACTAGGTAATTCCGCATATTACAGTTACATAATATATTGCATTATATGAGCATGTGTTTTTGGCGATTAAACACACCTCATAAATTCATATAGCAGTAGTGATAATCATCATTAATCAATTAACGAGGTGCCACGGACGCCAGCTGTCTCGGGGGTCACAGACGACCGTTGTCTGTGGTTAATCACAGTCACGCGTCAATGATTGTCTCAAAGCGTTCGCCGTGGCATTGCTAAAATGGGTAAATTAAAATCGTCTTAATAATCAATTGTAAGTGTATATTGTCTCGATTTTATGCTCAATTGATTCCGATATATAAAGTACGTAGAGGTATAATCTGTCATTCTTGTGAAAAATGCATAACACATGAACTTTAAATTTTTGTATCCAACATTTCCAGTTTTCACTGACATTTCCTTCAAACGATAACGGCTCAGGTATCTGATACCTATCCATAATGTAACGAAATTCTTCGAGTTTTTCTGACGCCATGTAACAGATGGACATAATACTCCAAGTTCAACAGACCGAAGGTGCAGTTTTATTGCAATATGATTGGTTGTTACAGTGAATACGAGTTGCGTCACATGACGTTATACTGGTACTCTATTTATAGTAATAGATTATGTCACAATACCTTAGTATGAAAATATTATACCTAAGTATTGACACATCAATCTTAGTTAACAATTCTGATTACTTTCTTTTTCATTTTCAGGCCAGAAATGAAGCGACTGCTTGAAAGCGGAACCACACTGATTGTTGACAGATATGCATATTCAGGGGTTGCCTTCACTGCAGCTAAGAAGGTGAAAAAATACATTGAAATAAGGCAGATTTACCGATTTTGTGGCAGCCACTTTGGCAAGAAGAATTGCAGCTATTGCAGCCAAAATTTACATGCTGTTAGCCTTACTATGAAGTTTTGTCACACAGATTTTGGACCCAATCTGCCCAGCCATTAAAGGTCCATTTCAAATCTAACTTTAGATTTTTAACATGGGAAATCTTTTCAAAATGTAGCTAAGAGACTTGCATTTTCAGCTCATCAGGATTGTAGATCTGCCTTTAAGTATTTTCAACTTCTTCAGACTTTAATTTTTAACCAATTAGCCATAACCATGGAAAAGAAACATGGGCTTTTGTTTCCGGAGCAGATATCAAAAACCGTAAGGGCATTACACAAGAAAACTTGGATGTATGGAACAATCGTCATCATGAGGGATCGACACTCGCACTAGTCCGCTGGCCCGAGGCCAGTGAAAATTCAGAAGGGCTAGTGAAATTTTGTTTAAACACTACAGATTAAGATATGTCACTAGCCCGAAGAGCACTTTGAGCTAGTAAAGATTTCTAGCAAGCGTCTATCCCTGACAGTCTGGTCATGTGTAGATGTGCCTGAAAGGCCCCGATGGGCTTATGGCATGGCATGGTGTCAGGTGTCCGGCCATCCGTCTGTATACTTTTCGCTATTTCAACTTCTTCTTCAGAACCAATAACTCTTAGAGAAGTGAAATTTTATTTGCAGACTCCTTGTCCTTTAGGGAATCGAATTTGTAGATTTCCTCACCCTGTGACCCCAATTAGGGTCACAGGGGTCACGACCTTTAAAACTTATTTTCATCTTCTTCTCCAATTTTAAAAGGTCTAGAGAGCTGAAAAGTTGTGTGTAGACTCCTTGGCTAATGGGGATTCTAAATTGTAGATTTCGTGACCCCAAATGGGGTCACAGGGGTCACAACCTTGAAAACCTATTTTCATCTTCTTCGCCAGTTCCAAAAGGTCAAGAGAACTGAAAAGTTGTGTGCAGACTTCTTGGGTAATGGGGATTCTAAATTGTAGATTTTGTGACCCCATGACTCCAAATGGGGTCACAGGGGTCACAACCTTAAAAACGTATTTTCATCTTCTTCTGTTCCAAAAGGTCAAGAGAGTAGAAATGTTGTGTACAGACTCCTTGTCTGAAGGGGGTTCTAAATTGTAGATTTGGTGACCCTGTGACCCTAAATAAGGGTCACAGGGGTCATGACCTAAAAGCTATTTTCATCATTTTCTCCAGTCCCAAAAGCTCTAGAAAGCTGAATTGTTATGTACAGACTCTTTGGCCAAGGGGGATTCTAAATTGTAGCTTTAGTGAACCTGTGACCCCAAATATGGGTCACAGTCTAAAAAACCTGTTGTATTAAGGTTTGAACTCTGAGATTTTATGAGTGCTTCCCTGAATAAAAGTAATCCCTTATAAATGACATATAAAGTCCTAACATGTGGTTTGAGAAATGCAGAAATTGAGAAAAGAAAGTAACTTTGCAGTTAATCTTATTCAATAGGAATGTGAAATATATGTTGACTAAGATTAATATCTATATTATGAACATGTTTGATGTAACCAATGTGAAATGAGTAGCCTTTGAAGTGGATATTGTGACAGGCGGCAAAGGAATAAATTGAAGAGGAGTTAAGAAATTTACATGTATGAGATATGTGAACTGAATAGGACTGGTGATAATATTATATTCTTACCCAAGCAGGCAAAGATATGCCGGGTATTAAAGTTTCATAATGGTCATGGGATTACAGTTTTTCTAAATGTAACTTGCATTTTGATTAGTTGATGGAACTACTTTATGCCCATTCATGAATCGATTACTTGTCCTGTTCCAGCTTAATCACATAGATGGACAATTTTGAGCATACCTATTTAAAGTCACACGACAGTAAAGCATTTAAAAAAGAAATTCATGTAAATTTTATGCTTCCGAGGCCGTAATTACAGTAGTAAATTTTCAAGGCAAAGCAGTGTGCAAGAGTCGCCAGCTGAACTGCAGGGACGTCAAGACTTTGTGAAGTCATTAACTATGACGTCATTTAGTGACGTAATAACATTCCTATCTTGCATTGCAGACTGATGGATTGATAGTTTACGTCCTTCCATCCGGTCAATTTTCTCAAAAACCGTCAAAGGTACATCAACCAAACTTTGTACAGTTGTTAACCATGTTCTTCCGATCGCGCACAGACAATTTTTTGTTGTTTTCATGGAAACGTCACTTTTTGGACTTAGTTTTATTGTGTTCAATCGGGACAAGTTTTCTCGGAAACTGTTCAAACTAAGTGAATGAAATTTTGGTTGTGAGTACTCATGACCATACTCTTTATCAAGTTCGAAAACCACTTCCGAAATATTATTTTTTACGGAGTTATGGCCCTTGAATCCGAAATTGATCTTTGTACCAAAAGAGCTGTGATGCTCTAATTGGGACAAGTTTTCTCGGGCAACTATTACATCTAGGTGAATGAAATTTAACATGAAGGTAGTCCAGATGATACTCTTCATCGAGTTTAAAAACTGTTTCCGAAATATTATTTTTTACAGAGTTATGGCCCTTGAATCTGAAATTGAACTTAGTACCAAAAGAGCTGTGATGCTCCAATTGGGACAAGTTTTCTCGGCAACTATTACATCTAGGTGAATGAAATTTAACATGTAGGTAGTCCAAATGATACTCTTCATCGAGTTTAAAATCCATTTCCGAAATATTATTTTTTACAGAGTTATGACCCTTGAATCCGAAATTGAACTTGGTACCAAAAGAGCTTTGATGCTCCAATTGGGACATGTTTTCTCAGCAACTAGCTATTACATCTAGGTAAATGAAATTTAACATGTAGGTAGTCCAGATGATACTCTTCAAAGAGTTCACAGTCCATTTCTGAAATATTATTTTTATGGAGTTAAGAAGCCCTTGAATCTGTAATTGAATTTGGTGCAAATTACTGGTGTGATGCCCTAATGGGAAAAATTAAGTTACCTGAAAAATATTACATCTGGGTGAATGAAATTTTGTAATAACAAGGCCAGTTTCCAAAATGATTTTGAACAATATTATGATGCTTGAAGCTGTTTTTTAAGCATAGTACCCTTCACATCTATAATTCTCAATGGACAGATAGCAGATGGCGGGGGTATGTGAGCCATGCTCACTTTTTTCTTGTTTTTCGATTTTTACACATTAAAATGAACTTGGGTAAGAAAAATAATAACCAACTCGTTGCTCGGAATTACGAATTATCTGTCCCTTGTGAATTATTAGTCAAACTCTTCGCTAAAGCTCGAAGTTTATCACAATAATTAACTCGGGACAGATAATCTGTAATACCTCGCAACTCGTTGATTATTCTTATAAGATAAGACTATTAGAACTAGCTACATGAGATCGTGACACCACATCGACTTCTCCAGTACAGAAAAATATTTAAGTGTGGGGAAAACAACAATTAAAATATATAATTCACTGGCTGTGAGTCCAGGATCTGCATGTTGTATAATTGCATTGTGTTAACCTGGGCAGTGACCACTCCCTGGTAGAGAGATGCAAACAGCAGGTGTCAATAATACACAGAGGTTTCAGGTTACTTCAAATTTCTTCATAGCTTTGTTACAGTGTGTGAGTGAAGCTGGTTTAGTCTTAGACTTATATGCTTAAGAGAATTTATTCATAAAATATCAACATTTTATTAAATATTGAAAAGCAGACCAGGATATTCAGAAACAGATCAGGGCTCGCATTTCATTATGTAATACATGTTGATATTTTCAGTATACAAATAAGAACTAAAACAATAAAATGCAAAAGTCTACAATATTTATAGAGAATGTTGATTAATGTGTAACCAATTTTGATAATTAATTTAAAATTTGATGACTGGGCAATGCCTTATTATGTGATACTGGGTATCTTAATCTTTTATCATTAGAGATAATGATTAACATAATTCCTGATGAGCTTAAGAGCCAATGTCTCTATTTTTCATCTTCTTCTCCAATATGATAGCTTTAGAAAGCTGAAACTAGTGTACAGACTCATTTGCCAATGGGTATTGTAAATTGTAGATTTTGTAACCCTGTGACCCCAAATATTGGTCACAGGGGTCAAAAGCCTATTTTCATCTTCTTATTCTTTTCATAAAGGACTTGAAATTTGTTCTACAACTGATATATACCTTTGAAAAATTTACATTTTGAAAATTATTAAATTCATTGTTTAAAGCCTGATGAGCTACAGAGCCACAGGCTCTATTTTTAGTATGTCCATTTTGACTAGAAGTTTGTAGACATTTGACTATAACCCTGTACTACTTGATTGCAGGGTTTTCCGATGGAGTGGTGCAAGCAGCCGGATGTGGGGCTCCCACGACCAGACTCTGTGCTGTATCTGACGCTTTCTGCCGAGGCAGCTGCCAAACGTGGAGGTTTTGGGGAAGAAAGATACGAAAAAAAAGAAATGCAGAAGATAGTTGCTGAAAACTTTGAAAAGCTCAAGGATAACAGTTGGCAGGTTGGAGAAAAAAATTAGCTTGGTTTAGATTATCATACAGTATTCGGCAGCATCCATCCATTCAGCCGTACGTACGAAATGGAATAACTTTTTACTGGATTCTTTTCTTATTTTGCATTCGGGATATCACTGGTGCATCGTCATGCTTCAGTTCACACGATACACGATAAACAGTAAAATATATCACGATCCAAATTTTATTGTATATTGATTCACTAATTCATTCCATATCGATGCAATTATTTCCCTAATGCTTACTTCAAATGAAGTTACTTTTTAGCTCATCAGGCCTGAAAGGCCAGATGGGTTTATTGCATGGTAGTCCAGTGTCTGCCCGTCGTGCGACGTCCATAAACTTTTGACATTTTCGACTTCTTATCAAGAACTGCTCCGCCCTACAACCTGAAATTTTGAGGGATCTACCTTGCATCTAGGGGATCTTAGTTTGTACATTTGTTCCTAACCCCACCTCAAATATGGACGTGGCAGGCACTTTTCCCGAAAACCTTTAAACAACTTCTCCGAAATTTCAAAATAACATCTTGATTACATGTAGATTCAAGTTTGTTTATTTCAACGTGACCCCCTGTGAAATATGGAGGTCCAAGCTCAAATCTTCCAACGACTTCTTCTACAAAACCATTTGGCACAGAAAACTAAAAATTTTAGAATAGCATCTTTATGACATGCAGACTTAAGTTTGGTCATTTGTCAAAATACTCCTTCAAATATGGGCGTGGCAGGATGTTGAACTCAGACCTTAAATTTCAATCAAGATACTAGTAATGCTAGGATTCTCAAATTTTGAGAATATCATCTTTGTATGATGGAGACCTAGATCTGTAATTTTCATTCTTCTACTTTGAAAAGTAAAGACTTTAGAGCTAATATAAAATTCAGTTTAAGTTCATCAGGCTTGAAAGTCCCCATGGGCTTATGGCATCCTTACATCCATCTGTCCGCCCATCTGTCCGCCAATCCATCTGTAAACTTTTCGCTTTTTGACTTCTTCTCCAGAACAAGTGACTCTAGAGAATTGAAATGTGTGCAGATTTCTTAAACCAATGGGGATTCTAAAATGTAGATTTTGTGACCCCGTGACCTCAAATAGGGTCACAGTCGTCACAACCAGAAAAACCTATTTTCATCTTCTTCTCCAGTACCAAAAGGTCTAGAAAGCTGAAATGTTATGTGCAGACTCCTTGGCCAATGGAGATTCTAAATTGTAGATTTGGTAGCCCTATGACCCCAACTATGAGTCATATGGGTGACAATCTAAAAAACCTATATTCATCTAGAAAGCTGAAATGTCTTGTACAGACTCCTTGGCCAATGGGGATTTTCAATTGTAGATTTGGTAACCCTGTGCCCCAATATATGGTCACAGGGGTCGTCACTTATAAAAACCTATATTTATCTTCTTTCTCCAGTAGAAAAAGTCCTAAAAAGCTGAAATGTTGTTTACCCACTTCTTGGCCAGCAGGGATTCTAGATAGTATGTTTGTAGACCTAGGACCCCATATATTGGTCACACTGGAGTCTTGACCTAAAATCTGTTTTCTCCAGTATGTAAAGCCATAGAAAGTTAAAATGTTGTGTGAAAATGTTGTAGTAGATTTGGTGACCCTGACCACAGACAGGCCCTTGGGTCATTGCTTTTCATATATTTTTTTAAAAAAAGAAAAAAAAGTTTGAAATGACTTTGAGTACAAATGGCCGCGAGCGAGGTGGGGGTGTGGCCAGAGCGAGCGCTCTGATTGGTCCACGCTTATAACCATGGACAGTCTACAGAATGGACCCAGGACAAATTCAATGTTTTCCATTACGTTACATTCTCAGCGCAGGGAAAATAGCAGTAATGGAGATTTCCTAACATTTCAAATATATTTTGAAACATAAATAGACAATATTACATGGTTATATTTCTTCACTATCTAAATGGCAAGTATTTCTTATAAATAGACAAATCATAATATAAAGTTAACAGAGTCCGTGTCGTATCATTCTTGAATGACTTGTTCAAACGTTAATCATTCACATTTTCAGAATCCCTTTCATTGGCCTTCAGTTACTGGACTAGTGTGATAACTAAAACACTATGTATAGGTCAAACTGACCGAGGTTCGGACAGTGTTCCAATTCCAATATTCTGAAAGACTGAAATAAATGATTATCTGTAAAATGTTAATTTCAGCCAATCAAAATATCAAATATGAAGTATTTTACTTGATTTTGATATAAATATGCTGAATTGCTTTATATTAACCGAAAAATAAAGGTTTCAGTTGCATATACTAATTCGCTCGAGGTTCTGACAGTTTTGACCTAACTTCGGACAGTACTCCCTTAATGTTCCATCATGTGTAAATGGTTTAAACTATTTATCAAAATGATTCTTAATGTCCAAAACATGATGAATATAGTCCTTGAAGGCTTGAACAATAATATATCCGTAGTTAAACTACTGCAAGTAATTTGTCACTATATACAGAGAATGCTTTTCGATGATAATTTCTTAGCAACTGCCGTATGCGTCATTAGAATATATGACGTCACAATCGAATTCATAGGCATTGACGCAAAAAAAGGTTTTGAGCGCTAAACTTCTCATTTTCTAACTTACCGGGTAATGTTGTTGTCATGTGTGAAAATGTAATGTTTCTTCATATTTCTAGTATTTCCCTCCTGTCATTTAGAACCATGCAAGTGTTTACAAAGAAAATATAAAAGTGTCTGAACCATGGTGAAAACTGTCCGAACCAAGGTCATTTTGACATATTATCAAAATCTCAATATTTAACCCTAGAATCGCATTTAAAGTACCAATATTCTTAGTCATTGTAATAACCAGGGATGCAGATTCAAATTTTTGCCAGTCGGACATTTCATCCCAAAAAGACGAACCCGGAAGTAAAAACTTTTTTTTTATGAATAAAGTATGAGAAAGTATTACTATTTGTTGGTTCTTCATTCATTGCATACTATTAAACATAACACGAAAGCAATTAACGACAACTATTAATTTATCATTAACATGCATAAAATGGTTCATAATTTAAAATCAATGTTTACCAACTACGAGTACGATTTACCGACAGTGCTAGTTGGAGCGAGTTTACACAAGCGAGTTTACAAGCGAATTTGAGTCAAGATAGACGAGAAAATTCAAATAATTTAATTGCAAATAGTTCACCAAAAGTTCAAATCATGGACCAAATGATATGTACTTTCTAAATAATCATTTTAAATTCAAAGGAACTCGTTTTCAAACGCGATATAATTTACGTAAACTCGGCAGAGCACGTGGTCCAACTATTTTCCATACGACTATTTCCTATTCAAGATGTAGTTACGAATTTGAACTTATTCTAATAAGATTACTTTTATATTTTATTTGGAGACATATTTCGCAATTGTAAATGAATAATTATAAAATAAAAAGAACTCATGTAAAGGCAAGAGAAATTGGAGTTTTTAAATTAGCATACCTCTTAATAACGTGTGTCATCATGTTAATACGATCGAGATAATGTAAATACGATCGAGTGTTCGTAGCGTCATACAAACGGTGTTTGACTACATAACGTCTCGTGAAATAATATTGCTTATTATTCGTTTGGATAGGTTTATTTATTTTGAATTTTTATAATAGCTTTACCATACATCGATATTGATCTATCATATTTTGTTACAATATGTTACCTATGTTTTTTGACTGAGATATTATTAAATTTATCGAGATTCAAAGTAGCAACATCTAAATCTGTAACAAATTCATGAATCACCGGTACGGTGAAGCCACACGTTCCATCTTTGACAAAATTTGTTTACAAATGCGATGGTAATGAAATCTTTTTCGTAAATAATGTTGTGAAATGGGTCACATCTTTCAGTCACTAAATGACACTGAAAATATCAATTAAATATCAAACGGTAAGTGTTTTTTTGTGCAGACAATTATAATTTACTGAAGATAATGATGATTGATGTCGTGCCTCGTGCTGTGAAGAATAAATGTGACTTCTTGACTGTAGCAGGGCGGTTTGCCTTTATTTAATGCTTGTAAGTTTAGTTTTCCTTTTCTGCAATCGGTCAACTGATGTCTGATAGGTCAATTTTCCATTCGGTCAAACTGGATTTACAATCGGACATGTCCGGCAAATAGACCGATTTCTGCATCCCTGGTAATAACTTATTGTTTCTTTTTCTATATTCATTCAATTTGATATATTTGATATATTCTGGAGCGTCCTAGATGTTCTTAACTGTGCGCCAACATTTACATTAAAACAAATAGTTTGCAAATTTCTTTCATAAAACCGTTAATTGAACCTCACGCAAAAGTTGATATTTAAAAAAAAAAACTATCAAGTATATATCAAAAGAAATAACAAATAGAACATATTGACAAGGAACATTTTGAAATAATCATATTACAGTTATTGTAGTTATTATTGCGTCCGTTCCAAGTGAAAAGTGTCTGAAGTTGTCCGGGCGACTTTGGGTGGTGTGCGAACCTCGGTCAGTTTGCCCTACATGTACTAACATCATAACATTTTAGAAAACAACAAGTCTTCTTCACCATTGTTTCTGACAGCATCCTCAGACAGTTGTCAGTTCAGTTAGGCTTTTTAGCCTTAGTGTACCTTTTCAGTAAAAGTGTTTGTCATGCACAATAAAAACTTTAATAACTGTCGAGATATATGATAATAAAATCATTGTATTATAATTGTGGAATATAGTATTAATTTTGTTTTATGATAAAGAGATATATTTTGTTATTTTACTCAATACCGGTAATCTATTTTAAGGGGAAACAGTCATGAATATTGAGTAAGAGTTATCTCCCTTGCAACGGAAAATTGACAAAAGTAACACCTAATTCATGCAAGGTTTTAAGCGTCGGCCAATCAGAGTGCTTGCTTGTGTTCACTTTGCTACATTGAGAGTGAAAAACGGCTTTCGGTCGACTTGTAGAAATGGCAATAAAGAAGTGGTAGGTTCCATGATTGTTGATCGATAGGTAAATCATTGAAGAATATGATAATATAAAGTTTGCATAGCCACATGGCATTGCAGGCTTTATTCCTGTCATAATATTAGCAGCCGCGATATAAGTGAAATACTATTGAAACCGGCGTTTAACCCAACTCACCTCATCTCACCTCGATTTCATGTCATGTGAGCGTAGCATTAGACCAAGAAGATGGATGGGGTAGAGCAAAGTGTCCAACCTTTCTAGACTAATAGATTCTGAAGGCATGAAAATCTGGGGGTCATCTCAAACTTTTTTTTATGTTTTTTATTTATTTATTTTTTTAAATAGTGTGAAAAGCAATTACCCAAGGACCAGTGCCTGTTACCCCAAATATGGGTCACAGGGGTCATGATTTAAAAGACCTATTTTCATCTTTTTCTCAAGTACTTAAAGATGGACAAGTCGCATGAGTGTCATCCGCCGCTAACGAGCGTGTTACGTAATTGATTTTATGAGTAACACGGTCACATGAATCAAACTGGGTTTCTGCCAAGCGGGCCTGTCAATGTCTAGGCAGGGGATTTCCCCTTTTGACACAAGATCGCTGATTGGCTGTTTCATCTCACCACACAAATATGTACACCTTGTTCTGAGTTGTTCTTGTTCACACTTAAGATGTCGTATTTAAATATTTATACATTTTACCATCCATCATACATTTATTTATATTATTATTATCCCCCGCCGCGCGTTTAGCGCGAAGCGGGGGATATAGTATTCGGCTGCGTCCGTCCGTACGTCCGTACGTGGAATACGTATGGAATAACTCAAATACCATTCACTGGATTCTTTTCATATTTTGCATATGGGTTCATCATAGGAAGAGTAATGTTCCTACAGTAGTTTGAGACCTTGACCTTCATTTCAAGGTCACAACGAGACTTTGTCATTTTACCCTTGTCAGCGGGATATCTCAATAACCATTCGCTGGATTCTCTTCATATTTTATACATAGCATCTCCAAGGCAAGACGACGGGTTGATTAGATTTTGGTGACCTTGACATTATTTTCAAGGTCACAGCGGAACTTTGAAGTTTTCAACATGTTAATGTACATGTAAAGCTTGTCAGCGGGATATCTCAAGAACCATTCACCGGAATTCCATCATTTCTTGCACAAAGCACCTTCTAGGGATGATGATGGGCTGATTAGATTTTGGTGAAATTGACATTATTTTCATGGTCACAGCAGCACTTTGAAGTTTTCAACATGTTAATGTACATGTAAAGCTTGTCAACGGAATATCTCAAGAACCATTCACTGGAATTCCATCATTTCTTACTCAAAGCACCTTCTAGGGAAGACGACCGGCTGAATAGATTTTGGTGACCTTGACATTATTTTCAAGGTCACAGCAGAACTTTGAATTTTTTTACATGTTAATGTACATGTTAAGGTTGTCAGCAGAATAACTCAAGAACCATTCACCGAAATTTCATTATATCTTACAAAAAGCAAAAGGACTGATAAGATTTTGGTGACCTTGACATTATTCTCAAGGTCACAGTGAATTTTAAATTTTTCGACATGTTGATGTACATGTGTGTAATACTTGTCAGCGGGATATCTCAAGATCCATTCACTGGAATTTCATCATATCTTACACAAAGGGTAGATTAGATTTTGATGACCTTGCCATTTTTCTCAAGGTCACAGTGGAACTTTGACTTTTTTAACATGTTTGACGGTCAATTTTGCTGATCTTGACATTATTTTTAAATTTTGAAGTATTAATTTGCGGCGGGGGATCATGTCACCTTAGTGACAACTACTTGTTATTACTGATAATATTTCAACTAGAATATTTTTGACAGGTTGTTGATACAATCTTCTACATTAAAACTTCACGTACAGGATTAAATGTAAATGTATTTCAAGATGATACATGGACAAGGGCATTTAAAAACAGAGTTACAAGTAGATATATTAGTAATTTATTATTGCCATACTTCATGTGATATTCATCCAAGATTGTGATTTTAACAAGTTTGTTACAATATTTCATAGAGAAAGTCGTAGTTTACCAAGTTTCTAATATAAAGTTACCAATATTATAATTTAAATGCTACTGAATGTTTTCTTGGAATGCATAAAAGATAATATATATAATTTATATAGGTGTGTGCGTGTTTGGTGAAAATATCATGGCTAACTCACATTTCATTTAATGTTTCTAATTTGTTGCTATCACGCTTGATATCACTGACAAAGTATATCCATAAATGTAAGTAACATTGTGTATTTTATATAAAAGGTTACTATCTTTTCAAGTTTGTCCCTCAAAATATGGTATATATGTAATGTAATGTAATGCAAACCATTTACATTTGTTATTTAAGGATTGTTTTACATGTTTTGTGCCTCTATCGAAGTATAACAGCAACAAATTGTATAACATCACGTAGCGTAGCGGAGTGATGTTATACGAAATTTGTTGCTGTTATACTTCGATAGAGGCACAAAACATGTAAAACAATCCTTATAATTACAAAAACAACAAGTTTTCCTTTAAATATTTACACAAATCTAATATATTTGTCATTTATCACGGGAGGCAGCAGCTTGTTACACGCCACAATACATGGCTGAAGCAAAATTGAGGAATCCTTAATCTAAAACGGCAGAGGATTCAATTTCGTTTTCACAGCATTCACATGCATACGATCAGGGTTCGTTTTTTCTGGTTTACGCAATTTGTAATTAACCCTCATTTGCATATCACCCGACGTTCAAACATGGCTACCGTTTGCGAAGCGCTAGTGGATGAACAAGCTTGAGGACTTGTATCGATTAAAATGAAGTGTTCCCGGTGAAATTAATTGTCTCATTCGGAAAAGGAATGGATATTCCAGTTATTGGCGTAGGTTTGAAGACGAAATGACATGTGTATATCTTATTTTGCATCAAAACGTCACGCTCAGTTGTAAGAACCAATTGACACGTCCGTTTGTTCTGATGGATTGTGACGTCATAAGGTACGAATGCACGAGGTATGGTAGCACATTTTATCTGCATTCATCGAGAAATGGCAGCAGGTTTTTGAGAGCTCTCGTCCAATCAGAGACGCGGAAATTAGTGTAACAAAACCATTTTGTAATTATATGATTTTGAAAATATTATTTCATGTATAAATACATGAACTGGATTGGCCAAAAAGCTCAGTGAAATTTATATGAATATTGCTCCATTGTACACGCACACATATACATTATGATTATACAAATTCATATACACAACAAACAGGATCGAATGAAAGTTACCAAGTGCAACTTAAAACACATCTCGTAAAGGAAAAAGAAATAGATTGATAAATCTTCTCAAATACTCCAGTTTATCGTGCCATATAGATGTGTCTTCCAGATCAAAGGAGAGAAGTGTTGTTAGAACAAATTAGTTTATGCAATTAAGCTGAACAAAGTCCAAATAGCTGAGTAGGTGTGAATGAATTTGGGGATTACAGAGTAATTATGTTTTTACAGGTAACACGTAAACTGGATCATTCAATTATAAACAAAAATGGCATGTGGGTGACCGGTATGTCGTGTTTATTGTCAAACGTCCGGTGTTGATGACAATAAATTCACATAAAACGACATTCACTCTAGATTTTGTCAGCCAATGAAAGTTAAGAATTTTTTTCGATCAATATAATTTAGGAATAGGATGATAGCATTGTTGTTTAGGAGAGGTGAAGTGACACACAATGTTGTCAATGTCAAATCCGACGTGAAACATGTGTTTTAACACACACCATCACATATCGTTGTACGACTACTAAGGGCATTCGACAATGTTCATGGATTATCAAGCTCATGATGTAAACAGGTTCGTTATTCTTATCATACATTGCATTGCTATTAGCATGCGAAATGCTTGCAAAATCAAAACAATTGTACTTATGGTATTTACATAATGATAAAAAGATATACGTTGCATGTATTTTTTTCTTGAAGAGCGATAGATAGGCCTAAGTCCACTACGGCTGGTTTGCCAATCCACTTTTTTTATCATGATAACAAACAATTACCATGTTAAACAAAACAGGCTGTTAGTAATATATGTTTTGATTTATATTCGGGCTTGTGCGGCAAGTAGTGGCGCGTAATCTGCTGCGAAATGTAAGCATCGCTGAGTAGGACTAATGCTAATTGAGATTTCCTATTCGCGTATTACCTTACTGAATTTTCTCCTTCCATAGCTAAATTCGTCGACATGTCCACCTTTAAATCTTGAAATTTGATAAATTGTCCTAGAAAATTTACATTTTGAAATTTATTTATTTTTTGGTTTAAAGCCTGATGAGCTCAAGAGCCAATGGCCTATTTTTCTTCTCTCTACTCTTTAAACATCATTTTAATAGTTGTGATTTATTGTCGCTGCAGTGTGTGGATGCAGACCAGACAGTTGAGGCATTACACCAGGAGCTGTATGCTGCTATCACCAGAACCATTCGGGCTGTCGCCTCCACTCCTCTCACAACCCTCTGGACCTAACGCAGCATTTCACAGATATACCATTTGTTTTTGTTTCAACTCATGTAAAGTCATATGTTGAGGTCATCGCCAAGGTTTCCTCATTCATTAATAATATTCACATTAATATGTCATTACTTTTTAAATAGGAAAAGAAAAATTCCAAGAGATAACATTTAGAATTCTTCTAAAGTTTTGAAAGAGTCCAGAAATATTTCATATCAAGACAAGAAAATTTGCAATACTCAACCTGATTGTTGGTTGGGCCACTTCAAAAATGTTTTCAAATGTTCAGACTTACAGCTTAAAGGATTTCAAAACCCCTTTCATAAATAATTATGATCAAATACATGATATCTTCGTCACACAATACATCTTACAGCATCATTCCGCTAAGAATTTTGTCACTTCATCAAACCTGCTACATTGTGATTTCTGATTGAACACCGTTACGCGGCGTGAGTTTACAAAGATGTTGTTTGACCTAGTTTAAGTTAATAAGAAATATTTAACGCTACCGACCCTCTAACATGTCAGGAAGCTTTTAGACCATAGGTTTTTTTTGAAAGATTTCAAATTTATGTAATCATTCTACGCTTACTGTAAAAAGGATATTCAACGCAAGTCTATTAGCTATTGAACTTTGTTTGCACTTCTGTTAGATACATGGTTTGCTCGTATATGAAGCACATTTGCATTAAAAATGTATGTACATATTAACGATATGATATGAATTGATTCAATCCTACAAAACACATCTAACTGCACTAGCTGGCATGTGCAAGTGACTGAGGGCATGGAAAAACCTGTCCATTTTTTAGCTCACCTGGCCTGAAAGGCTTGATGGGCTTATGGCATGGCATGGTGTCAGGCGTCCGTCCGTCCGTCTGTCTGTAAACTTTTCGCATTTTCATCTTCTTCTCCAGAACCCACGTGGTCTAGGGAACTAAAATTTTGTGTATAGACTCCTTGGCCAATGGGGATTCTAAATTGTAGATTTTGTGACCCCCTGACCCCAAATAGGGTCACAGTGGTCACAAATTTAAAAACCTATTTTCATCTTCTCCAGTTCCAAAAGATCTAAAACAAGCTGAAATAAATTATTTTAACAATACAAATCCTGATGAGCTACAGAGCACATGGCTCTATTTTTAGCTCATCAGGCCTGAAAGGCCAAATTGGTTTATGGCATGGGCCGAAGTCCAATGTCTGTCGTCCGTTTTCCGTAAACTTTTCACTCTTTCGACTTCTCCTCCAGAACCGCTACACCCCCAAAGCTTTATAAACCTAGGTCGGATTCTGTCTGTTGTTTTGTAGGTATCTTCTTTTCTTGGAATAACCTCTAATGAGGTCTTACTTCCAAGAATAACCCGGTATGAGGTTTTACTTTTGAAAGTAAGACCTGAACCTAAGGTTTTTTTTAAAGTAAGACCTGGAAATGCACTTAGAATAATTTTTCAGACTTGCAACGCAATAGCCAACAAGCAGCAATTATTATCGAAAATTATACAAAGTTTAAAATTTCCAAGTTGAAATAGCTGGATTCGAACCTGGCACCCTTCGCTCTCTAAACTGGCGCCTTAGACCGCTCGGCTATGCAGACCGAGATGATGAGTGGAGTTGAATTACTCCATTTATAGTCATACCTTCTTTGCCTCGATATAACGCAACCGAGGGCGACATACCCTTTATAAAAACGCGATTTGGGAATCAAAAATTATAAAATGTAAATTTTTACATTTGACGTTTATAAATAGGAAAAAAAAATTCCTCCTTCGTCTTCTGCTTTTAAAATTGTCTAAGCGGAGAAATTAGGCCCTTTGAGCGTCCGAAACTATAACTCGTAAATTTTGATAGTTGACGGTTTATAAGCTGGAGAAAACACTCCTCCTCGGTCTTCTGCTCTGAGAATAACCTCAAGGTCGGGATAGCCCCTCGGGCTAACGCCCTCGGGGCTTTATCCCTCCCTTCAGGTTATTCTCAGAGCAGAAGACCTCGGAGTCATGTTTTCTCCTTAACGTAATTTGGTTGGTGTGTACCTGGCACCTAGGGCGTCAAAGTTTGTTTATCATGAATTCCAACGCCCACACATATGGCCGTCAGAGACGCTTAAATTGAAACCTTTAAATGACTTCTTCTCCGAAAGCACTTGATACAGGAATGTGAAATTTTGTAGGATGGATATGCAAGTTTGTAAATTTGGTTGAGATAAATTATGAAATATGAACTTTGCAGGAGGTTCACCCTAAAAGCTTCAAACCACTTCTTCTCATAAGCCAGCAATAGGAGATATCCAGAAACCTGGACAGTGTTTTCATTAAAAGATGGAGATTATGATTTGTTCATTTCATTAATGAAACTTTGATACTTTGATTTTGACAGGGGTTAATTTAATTGTATATTTTTCATCTCAGAAACCAATGACCCTAGAACACTCTACTTTTGAAGATATCATCTGTGTTTAGTGAATATCAAGAGTTGCAAATTTCAAGTCAAAACATTTTGCCAACATTAAATCTACCATTAAATATTACCAATATTTGTATTTGGATTAAAGGTCTTTTCGAGAGCATTCTAACGCAACTTTCATTATATTTGTATCATAGAAATTAAAGAAGATAGAACTTATTTTATTTTTTTGCTATTTAACTCAATGTTCTGTATATCCTTCATACTAGTTAAACTAGGAGCTTGGTAATATGCATCCTCGATAATCCAGCGCTATTGTTCCGATAAATCTACACACAAGCGCTGGAAAACAGTGAGGGTATTTATCCCTAACCTAGTTACCTCCCTTCGCAATGACTCAGCGAAACGCTTGCTTTCTAACAACCAATGAGATCACTTGAAATCAAGGGTGAAATATCAAGCACTCTCGTGTCGGGATCTGGGCTTTCGCAGTACAGGGATTTTAATCATTTACCTCCACCCGTTTTGATGGACATGAATACACCCTTCTTCTCGTACATACTTCTTAAAACTTTCTTTTGAGTTTCTGTCAGGTTTTCTACGCTGAATGTGTTACAAACTTTATCGTAATCGAGTGAGTCGGCCGCCGCTATGTGTGTTTCTATAAACAACGGTAGTGATGCGTTTTGATTGGTAGAGTTGTTTACGCAGATAGTGTCTGCGTTTCGTTTCTGATTGGATAACATGGAGCCAAGGGAGGTAACTAGGTTAGGGATAAATACCCTCACTGTTTTCCAGCGCTTGTGTGTAGATTTATCGGAACAATAGCGCTGGATTATCGAGGATGGGTAATATGAGCCTATCTGTTATATAACGGTCAGTGCAGGCAAGAGCTCTGTTATGTAATGGTCAGTGTAATCCACCAGCCTGACCATTGTCCAGTGGTGGGGGGAGGTGGGGAGGGGGGTTCCATCTCGTTATCTCCCCCACCCTTCGCCTGTGTCTCTCTCCTCTAATAATCTTGTTACCATTGGTGGGGGAGAGGCTCAGTGTCCAAGCTATGGTTCATTGGGTTTTGGTCAGTAATACAGTATACTCACTTAAAAATGGATTTGTATTGTTTCTCTCCAAATGTTATACCATTTTGTTTGATGATTTGGGGAATATATATATTCTATTTTAATTTAAAACATTTTAGTAATTTATAATTTTTACACATTTCATTATATTTGTATCATAGATATTAAGAATTAAAACAGAGAACCAACAACAAAGTAAATTCAACATGTTTAGTCAGTGAGTCAGGCGCTCAGTAAAAATGATAATAGAATTAGATTAATTAAGTGCAATATGATATTAACAAATTTGTAGTTTAATAATATTACGTAAATTGTTATAATGGTTGAATATTAAGAGAAGTTAAGTTGGAATATAATTATTATGGATGAAAATTAATATATTAGGGTATAAAGTGAATATATGGTTATTTAAGCCCTAACTTACTACTCCCAAACACAGGCCAAACAAAAGCACATTATAAAAGATGAAACAAATGAAATAATAGTATAATAATAATAATAGTATGAGAGTGAAAGCGAGAGTATGTGACGGGCACCAAACCTTAGGGGAGGGGGAGAGCAAATAGGGGGGTGGTGGGAGGGGCCGGGACCATAGTTGACATGACCTTGAATGCGCGGACGGGACACGGGGGAGTCAGGGAGGGATATGAGGGGTACGGAGAAGCAGCGATCTAACAATTGGTTAGTTTTAGAGAATTTCAGTTGGAACCATAAACCGAACGGGGCTGGGGTGATGTCATTGCGGCAGGGGTAAAACAGGGTCTGGGATGGGGGTATTAAGGAGGACTTCCGAGCCATCTAAAAGAACAAAAAGAGAAACAAACAAAACATAACCGCATGTACAGGTAAATGAAAGTCCATGGCCGGCCAAAGTGCTAACAAATGATGTGGTTCTATAGGAGAAGCCTGGATAGGTTGACGAAACAGTTGTTTACCGATGCAACGCAGTGTAAGTCTCAAAAGAAATGAGACTGGAGGAAAGGCAAAGCCCTTAAAAAGGAGTTTAAAAAAAAGTTTAACTCCGTGCAGGTAATTTTTAACCGACGTGGCACTGGTAAACGACCAACTTAAAAATTTAACATAGGCACATAAAGTCTCCTGGGACGCTGGCAGGTAGTTAAAATGAAAATGAAACTATAAAGAAAACATGATGACTGGGTTCAGAGGTTGGCACAGGTACCCAGGGAAAAGGCAGCCTGTTGAGCGTCACAGACCTCACGTCTGAGTAGGTCCAATTGGGGATTCACACCTGTAATCGCCAATAATTGGAGAGGGTAAATACTGAGCTGGGCAGTTAACGAGGAAATTGGTGATCACTGTGGGGGTAAAGGTGCCACCTTGATAGGATGTCTGCAGCCGTATTTAAACCACCAGGGACGTCCACAGCTCATAGTTCGAAATCATTTATGGCAGTCAACAGAGCTTTATTCCACAAACAGTCTAGCAACCAGGTGTGCTTTGCCCTACCTGAATTTAAGAGAATGACTGTGGCCAAATTGTCACACCCCACCGTTTTGCACAATCCCGTCCACTGTTCCCCCACAGGCTCACTGCAACTAAGATGCTAAGGCACTCCAACACGGCGATAGGCAAACCGAGCTGAACCAAACTTTCGGGGAATTGCTTGTGAAAGTATTGGTTCCCACACACACCTCCGCATCCATTTAGTTACGCATCTGTACAAAATATGACATCAGCGTCATACCGCGCGTCTCTCTTAATGATAGAGACGCCATTAAACTGACGTAAGAACTGACACAACCACTGGATATCTTTTCTGAATTCTTGATCCAGCACAATGTGATGCTCAGTTACCGGCACTCCACGTAGGCACTGCAACATGCGTCCCAGAAAAAGGCGACCAGGTTTGACGCATTTGGAGACAAAGGATAGCTTGCCTATGAGAGACTGTAGGTCCCTCTTCCCACAGTACTTGAGACAACCACGCTGTTAAGGCTGTCTCGATATCCCTCAGCTTGTCCTCAGGAACCCGGAGCTCCGAGGTAACTAAGTCGATGATGATGCCCAGGAATCCCCTGCATGTGGAGGGAGGACATGCTTTCTCATGAGACTCTTGCACACCCGCGTCTTGCAGCACCTGGCCTAGTGTCTCAAAGGAATTTTGGGCCCTTTGAGGGGTGTCTGCTCCACCGAAGTCATCCAAATAGTTGACACAGGCTACATCAAAGAGTTGAGCAATGTGATTAAGGGCTGACATCACCCGTTGACACATAAACGCGGCTGAGCACAGACCAAACGGTAACACCCTGTCAATGTTAATGTCACCCTTCCAGCGAAATCCAAGCAAGTGTTAATCGACAGGATCTACTGGGATTTTCCGGTAGGCACTGCTGAGGTCACGTTTAAAGAGAAGGCAACCAGGACCCTTCTCTCTCACAATGTCAACGAGGGAGTGGACAGTTGGGTATGTGAGGTTAATGTCCTCCCACAAATAAATGTCCTTATCAATACCGTCGTTCACAGACGCACCAGGCGGCCAGCTGAGGTCTAGAATCACTCGTCTCTTGGTGTTGTTGTCTTTTGGAACTGTATTAAGAGGTGAGGTAGCAAGGGGAATACCGAGGGTGTTTGCTGGGAAGGGCGTGGCCCCTAAATTGATCTCTGTAAGCAAGTATCCGTCCACAGCCTCTGGATAATCCATTGCGCCGGCGTGGGGTCTGTCCTCAGATCTAGGTAAATGAGGCGAGGAGTAGTTGACAGGAAAACCGTAGAGCAAAGAGTCGACCACCTGCTTATCCTGATTACGAATCTGAGGAGGGGGACGAGAGGCAGCCTCCTGTCTTAGAGAGACAGGTTCCTCCCCCTGCACACAGCACCATTGACATAAATGCACCAACAGCTGCTTTACATGAGCACATGAAGGGGATGCTGGAGGAGGCGGTCTTGGGGCTCCTTTCGGAGTTCCGGACCTCGACTCGGCTGACCCGGATGCTACAGGCCAGCCCCGAGCCCCTAGTGGCTCCGGGGGAGTTGGTAACCAGGGCATAGACCCTGCTGTACCTTCTACCTCCGGGGTCCAGACTTCCGACCTACGTTGGAGCCCTCGGACCAAACCTGAAGCTCGAAGCTCCAAAGTGCCTCTGGCTAAGCTTAAGCTGGACACCTTCGGAGCCTCTCGAGGCCCAAAGACTCCGGCTCCGGGCACCAAACCTGGGTCAAAGGAACCGATTTGGGGGTGGATAAGGAAGCCTCGGGGCAAACCTTATTTACACCAATCCTTCCCATTGGCTCTTCCTCTCTGGAGGTCTCGGATCGGCAGGATGAGGAAGATTATTTCATGGAGATCGACGGGGATGGTGAAGTGGAAGTAAGGGATGAACCTATAACACTGCCTTTCGCCCTGAGGCAGATGGGTGAGAAAATCGCTTTACCTCAGATTGCCATTCCGGCCCCGGCTCCAGTTTCCTCAGGATTTCGGCTACCAGGGGACAACTTCGCCACCCCCAAAGCCACACAGGTACAGCTTTGCCTGCTCCCGTCACTCGAGGCTGAAACGATCTCCTCTCAGTTACTTGGTACCAAAGTCAGGATGGACTGTCCTGACCTACTCAAAAGGTACCAGATAGGTGAGTGTGTGTTATCCTCCACCTCCCTTGCTGGGTGTTTGACCCATTCTCTCCTTGGAAAGCAAGGTTGCCGCCAGCCTCCCTTTACCCAGCAAGCCTCGCCTATAGAAATGCCGCTCAGTAGATGTGTGTGTCCACGTACGGAGCCTATCTCTCAGCACTTCAGTCGGAGATGGTAGGGGGGTTGGGAGACCCCGAGTCCGACCAGGTGGTTCTCCTCTCTCACGCAGTAATGGGTATGCGCCATCTATGGCTCACGACTTCGTCGTTGGGCCTGGACACCCACGCAAAGCTCCTGGCTCTGCCCTATAGGTTGGGGGATTCCCTCTTCCCTAGAGCACAGCAGATGCTCAAGGACACTGTGGAGGTGGCGACGGTTTGCAAGAACATTCGGATCCTTTCAAAATCGCCACCTCCGAAGCATGTGAATCGTCCTTAGCGCCGAAACTTAAACGCTCCTGCGGCGGGAGACTCCAAGGACTGGATCAAACAGATCCGGTTCCAGGCAAAGAAGTCTAGGGGCGGGAAGCAGGCACGTGGGGGGAAGGTTTCACAGAAACCTTTTCGGGGGAGACAGAAGCCCAACCAGACTCCTCCAGTTCCCAAGATGACCCCCAAAATTCCGGAAGCCAGAGTGCTGCCTGTTACCCATGGTCCATGTTGGCGGACGCTTATCATGGTTCCTTGCCGCTTGGTCAAAGGTAACCTCAAATCCTTGGGTACTGTCCACACTCAGGGAGGGCCATCTGCCTCAGTGGAAAGTCGCGCCACCAGTCTTCTCCGGGACACGGTACACGCCAGTCCTCTCTATGCCAGAGAAAGCAGAAATTCTCAGGGCCGAGCTGAGAGCATTGCTCCAGACATCGGCCATATAGATAGAACCCCTGGTCAGGAGCAGAGTGGATATTATTCAACCTACTTCATAGTTCAAGACCGGGTATTCAGACCGATTCTCAACCTCAAGTATCTCAACAGGAAGATAGAGGTGCCATCGTTCAAGATGGAGACCTTGACGTCGGTCATAGCATCAGTAGAGGCAAACGAGTGGCTATCTTCGATAGACCTCAAGGACGCGTACCTGCATGTCCCGATGCACCCAGACTTCAAGAAGTATCTGAGGTTCACTTTCGACGGCACATGCTATCAGTTCAAGGTGTTACCCTTCGGCATTTCCACGGCTTTGAGTGTATTCACAAAGCTGATGCTCATACCAGCTCAGGTTTCCAGGGCACCTGGCCAGTTTTGCCACCCGCACCTGGGCGATTGGTTGGTCAGAGCTCTGTCTCAGGTTCTGAATCAAGATGCCACCATCGAGATTATCAGTCTTCTGATCTCGTTAGGCTGGGTAATCAACCTGAATTATCAGATCTTCCTAGGTGCCAGGTTTCAGACAGATCTGGCAAAAGTCTCTCTTGCTCCAGACTGGGTCCTGAAGGTTCAGAGGGCCACGCTTTTGTTCCAAGAGTCCCACAATCACACTGCTCGCAGATGGCTCAAGTTGCTGGGGTTCATGGCGGCAACAGTAGTCGTGGTTTTCAGAGCTCGCCTCCCTGTGTGGGAGGTTGCGCTCTCAAACAGAATCCTAGCTCCTCACAAGTGGAAGCTCGACCCGGAGATATTCACAGTTATCTCCCGGTTGTTCGTGTTATTCCAGGTCAATGTGTTTTCACCAGAGACGAACAAACAGATCCCGGCGTATTGTTCCCGTCTACCAGACCCAAGAGCGTTAGCCGCGGATGCTTTCACGCTAGACTGGACCGGCAGAGTGCTGTGGGCGTTCCTACCAGTACCTCTGATTTCCAAGGTCCTGTCGCATCTAGCGATTCAGCCAGCTCGTCTGCTGGTGCTGCTCGCTCCGCTGTGGATAGTGCAGTCCTGGTTTCCACTGGTACTCAGGTTTCTGGTTTTGCCACCTGTTCTGTTACCGTGTCAACCAGGACTGCTGGCTCAGGAGGGCAAGCCACACACGAAACCCGAGATTCAATGGGTGACTTCGCCTCTATCCGCCTCCAAGAGGATGCTATTCATGCACAAGTTGCAGACACAAAACTGGCTTCGCAGAGGGATTCAACAAACGTTCAATACGAGGATAGATTGGCCTGTTATGCGCGCTGGTCAAGGGATATTCTACAGCCATCTCTGCCTTCCACATACCAGTGGATGGTGCTCTGGTCCAGTGCTTCTTAGCAGGTGTGGACAGAATCCGACCTCCATGTGTTTTTCACAAGGACAGAGTCAGCATTAGACTGCCGGACTCATATCGTCCGAAGGTGATCATTCCTTTCATGTTACTGCCCCCCTTGAGCTGCCTGCGCTACACCAGTTAGTTCTCGCCGTCATATCCTTGATGTGCGAACGACATTGAATATTCACGCCATTCACAAAAAAAAAATAATTTGGCGTTAAATTTTGATTCTACTGCGTATGTATTGGCGCAAATAATTTACAGCAAGTTTCACTAAAATTTAGAATTGATTAGGCAAAATATCAATCTCTGAAAAAAATGACGTCTGACTAAAAGTCTAGACGATAATATACTCACTTCCGTCTATAATTAGAAACAATACTTTGTTTACGTAAACACCTGATCATTTAGGAATGGAATCAAATTTGGTTCGCACGTGCTCAGTTTCGATCATGTTCACTGACGCATGAGGTTCAACTTTTGCTTCGCTTGTCAAATTTCATCATGAAACGAATAATCACTGATTATTTTAACAAGTCAAACAGTGTTTCTGAACAAGATCAACAACACGCAGATTAGGTATGGCGACAGTGGGGGCCCACCGCTGAAAATAGACTTCTGATTTGCCTAAGAGAGTGACCGGTTTCATTAGACTAAAGGTTTTCTAGCCATACAGGCGGTGGCGGTGTCATCACACCGCTATGGCATCATGCCAAAACACGGCATAATGGCTATGACGTCACTGACATGACGCCCACGGCCACACCGCTATGACGTCACAGTACCACCACAAATTTGTTACTGAAAAAAGAGATCTCGCAGAAAGTTTAGATGGGCATTCTACCCACTGACTGCACCGCCGGCAGGTTCTATTTACTCCCTAAAATTCACATATGCCTAACTCAAGGCAAAATTCCAGGCCGACCAATCATTAGCGGCAATAACACCACCACTGAAAAATCAGTAGCTTTGTAGACGAACACATTCAAAGTTTCGTTAAACAATATCCTAGTTATATCAGGGACACCACACATTTCATCCAAAGGTTAGAAAATGTTAACCTTAGCAACAAAGATGACGTCCTCTTAGTTACACTTGACGTTACAAGCTTATACAACAACATCCCAAATGGTGAAGGTTTAAAGGCTGTGTTCAAGTTCAAACCAGACTGGATAATTAGCCCTAACGGTTTACTTAACCTGCTCAAATCAGTTCTCCACAAAAACAACTTTGTTTTTAATGGACAAAATTACCTCCAAGTTGGAGGTACAGCCATGGGTATCAAGGTCGCACCATCCTACGTCAACATTTTCATGGGTGAACTGGAGAATTCTCTCCTTTCAAAATAAAAAGATTAACCTGGTATAGGTCAGGTTAATCGATGATATCATCCTCATCTGGACACTAGGCACCTCACGCTTAGAGAATTTCATTAAATATCTAAATGAAGCACATCCTACTATAAAATTCACTGCTGAATTTTCCCCGCCATAAAGTTGCGTTCCTAGACACGTGGGTCATACACAATACAGAAACTCACACACTCATATCTGTTGTACACCTCGTGCCACCCTAAGCACATCCCTCATCTACCATGAAACTTTACCACAAATTGGCGGTAAAATTGTCAAATTTATTGACAGTATGTGATAAAGAGAATTGCAAAACAATCAATGCCTCCGACAAATTCACTAGCTCTGTGACGGACCAGGTATTCCGCAAACGCAACTACAGCTGCCAATCACGCAATGTTGTATACCTACTTACTTGTAACATTTGCAAGAAACAATATGTGGGTGAAACAAAAAGATGTTCCACAATCAGACTCTCAGAACACTTTGCCGAAGTCATAAGTGTCATAAGAGAGACAAACAAGTCTCTCTACACTTCAACTCTGAAGGCCATGGCAAAAAAGATCTACACTATGAGATCATTGCACAACTCAGGGAAGATCCTGAAATTGCTGTCATCACCGCAAGGCGAGGAGCAGGTTATCATTGATCCCTTGCTGTTGGAAGGAATGAAGCTTGAAAATCCACCTGAGTTCTAAACTCAGGTGGATTTTCAAGCTTCATTCCTTCCAACCGCAAGGGATCAATGATAAGATTTTAGGCTGAAGTATCCATCTTGGTCTTCCCTATAACCTGCAGATATAAATACGATTGAAAACGAAGAACTTTCAGCTGAAACGAGTAATGTATCGACTGACAACAGAAACAGTTCAGAGTCTCAACACGACTTACAATCGGATTCAGTTAAGAAACCTAAATGTGAACATCGTCTTGGTTGGTTACTTATTCCTGGTTAAAATATGAAACTGGATTCATGTACTGTAAATCATGTCAAGACATTAAGAAAGGAAACTCATTCACGACTGGGACGAGTTGTTTCAGAACTTCGACACTAAAGCGTCACGTGACCTGTTCCGATCATCAGCGTACGCTGAGAGAAGTATGTATGAAAGAAAACTTTACTGTTTATGTTGCTTCTAAAAATGTGTTTTCACAAAAAGTCGATACAATTATTGCTGCTATGAAATGTGTTTATTGGCTGGCAAAGGAGGGTGTGTCGACTGTTTAATGCAAATCTCTGTTGGAATTTTGTAAACTGCAAGGATGTGATAAACTACAAAGTTTAGAATCCAGGAAACATGCTACATACACTTCTTGGATGGCTGCTGAAGACATGCAAGATGCAGTTTGTGGTGTGATTCAATCAGGTACAGACCACTATTTATCAGAAGCAGAATATTGTGCAGTTATGATTGATGAGAGCACAGATATTACAGTCGGTAATAAGTTGGTGATATACTCAAGAATAGTTGATGAAAATATGTGTCAGCATACATTCTTTCTTGGGAATGTTCGTATTGATGACCCCAGTGTTACTTCTGTTATTTACAACAAACTACAGGAATATTTGGCATCAAAAGGCATTGTACCAAACACAATATTTGGTTTTGGAAGTGATGGTGCTTCAATAATGGTTGGAAAAAAGAAAGGCGTTGCTACTCTCTTGAAGCAGGAACACCCACACCTGGTATCAGTTCATTGTTTTGCGGGGGGCGGGATAGCGCAGTGGTTAGCGCGTTCGGCTTCGGATCAAGAGGTCCGGGGTTCGAATCCCGCCAGGGGCACGGCAACTTTGTCTGCAGTAGAGAACTGTTCTACACGCAGTCAGGTTTGGGTGCAATTCTACACTGAATTCCAGTGCAGTACCACCCATGGTTCGCTAGTTCCAGCCGATGCTCGCAGGTTTCACCGCAATGCATAGCCACATGGCGTTGCGGGCTTTCTCCCTGCCATAATACTAGCAGCCGCGATATAAGTGAAATACTCTTGAAAGCGGCGTTAAACCCCAACTCACCTCACCTCACCTCATTGTTTTGCACATAGACTTGCCTTGTGCACTTCGGAAGCAGCTGACAATGTACCATATATCAGCAAGACTTTTAATAAGACACTTACTGATCTCTTTTATTATTTCAAGCACTCAACCAAGAGAATATTAGAACTGAAAGCTATCCAGAAAATCCTTGAATCTGAAGAAATGAAACCAAAAGAAGTCCATGATGTGAGGTGGTTTTCCTTTTACAATGCATTACATGGAATTTACTTAAGCTGGAAACCACTGGTCACCTACTTCAAGTCCATTGAAAAACCTAGTCAGAAAGAGGAGGAGTTTCTAACATCACTGACAGATGTAAGGTTTCTTTCAGCAATGCACATGCTCATGGATATTATCCCTGCATTCACCAAACTGAACAGACAGACATTTTATTCAGTATAAAGGCCAAAGGCTCAAAATACAATTACATTACAAATTTGAAACAAGCGCACATAAAAGATAACAGGTTTATGAATTTAAAACTTCAGCTCTAGTTTTACATATACATTGAAGAAAGTTAACAACATTCATGATAATACCTTTATCTTTACTGCTAAGAATATAGATTAAACTGAACATTATCTTTCAAAAGGAGAATATTGACATTGCAGCTGTTCCTGCAGCACTTGAAGGGGCACTCAATTCAGCAAAATCTGCCAAGACAGCAAATCATACTACCAGACTGAATTCACAGAGAGAGTTACAATTACAACTAGAGGAGATAAAACAACATAGCCATTCAAAGGTGTAGGGATGTCAAACAAGAGTGTCAAAGAAGCATCCGAGAAAGAGAAGAAGTCTTATGCAATTATTCCGACAGAGAGATGTCAAACAGAGTGGTCAATGATCAAGAAACTTGTGCTGGAACAGAAATATCCCAGAGACAACCTTACAATGCTATGGAAACTAATAGCTGAAAACCACTCAGAAACATTTCCAAATTTGCTGAAATTGGGAAAACTAGCACTGCTCATGCCGTTACAAACAGCAGACTGTGAAGGAGGTTTTAGCACACAAAATAACATTCATACACCCTGTAGAAACTCTTTGAAGCCAGAAACACTTCAGAGGTTAATGACAAGCATGATAGAGGGCCCCCAAATAGAGCAGTTTGATTTCAACAAAGCAGTCCATTCATGGAGACAGGCCAAAGACAGAACTATAAGAAGTAGAAGTGTAAGTACTAGTTAACTATCTCTAATAAAATGGTAAATTTAACTGTTTTTGACTATTGGCACACTATGAAACACATTGGCAAACGTTTGATGTGCCAATGTGACACAAAAAAGCAAATTCCTGCTGGTTGAAGCACTACTGGAGCCGTCCGAGCACGTTCATTCGGCATTACCAGCTGGATAAGCACTCCAAGGAACGGGGTCGGTTCGGTCACAGTTCTCTCCAGTGGGCAGAGTCATAACCTCTCTAGCTGAATGGTGCATTTCACATAAAAGCCAATTAAGCCTGTTTTAAAGGCTTTCTTGAGGTTAGTCCCTGGTCTACTGGGTATGTTTCGACCCTTGGAGTCGTCACACTTTGGTCCAGGTTAGTTGCTCCTTTTTTGTCTTATCAATTTATCTACGAGCAATTATCGCATACGGTTTTCAGACAGAATTTCACTTCCAAGACACTTCTTTGAGAGTCTGTCTTATGTTATTTGTACCCCAAGGAGGATCCCTTCTGAAAAAAAATAATCGAACCAACATACAGAGGTTGCAGATTCTTTGAAGAGGATCCTCCTTGGGGGTAGGGCCACCCGTCTCCCCTTATTCTGTCTGCCTGTCAGATTTATAAGTAGTGAGAAGAGAGTTACCTGCCCTTTGCTTGGTTAGCAACCGCCAGGGTTGGGGCCCACTTAGGGTGGTCCAAATCTTTATTGTCCCCCGCCGCAACGCGGAACGGGGGACTATGTATTCAGCGGCGTCCGTCCGTCCGTCCGTACGTACGTAGGTCACATTTCTTGTTTACGCGATATCTTATGAAGCGTTGCATCCAAAGTCTTCAAATTTCATGTCTGCCTACATTGTGGGAAGACGCAGACACCAGTCCATTTTGGTGACCTTGGTCTTATATTCAAGGTCACCACGACACTTTGACCACTTTTTTAACTCTTGTTTACGCGATATCTCATGAAGCGTTGCATCCAAAGTCTTCAAATTTGGTTTCTGCCTACATTGTGGGAAGACGCAGACACCAGTCACTTTTGGTGACCTTGGCCTTATTTTCAAGGTCACCACGACACTTTGACCACTTTTTGAACTCTTGTTTACGCGATATCTCATGAAGCGTTGCATCCAAAGTCTTCAAATTTGGTTTCTGCCTACATTGTGGGAAGACGCAGACACCAGTCACTTTTGGTGACCTTGGCCTTATTTTCAAGGTCACCATGACACTTTGACCACTCTTTGAACTCTTGTTAAGGCGATATCTCATGAAACATTGCATCCAAAGTCTTCAAATTAGTTGTAAGCCTACATTGGGGAAAGACACAGACACCAGTTTATTCTGGTGACCTTGACCTTATTTTCAAGATCACCGCAACACTTTGAGCCCTTTTCTAACTCTTGTTAACGCGATATATATCTTTACCAGTTGGACTCAAAGTCTTCAAATTTGGTGTCAGTCTACACTGGGGGATGACGCAGATACCAGGGGATTTTGGTGACCTTGACCTTATTTTCAAAGTCACTACAACACTTTGACCACTTTTCGAACTCTTGTTGTCACCATTTATTATGACCGGTTGGACCAAATGTTTTCAAATTTGGTGTCAGTCTACATTGGAGGATGATGCGGACGCCAGTCGATTTGGTGACCCTGACCTTATTTTCAAGGTCACCACAACACTTTGACCACTTTTTGAACTCTTGTTTACTCGATATCTCATGAAGCGTTGCATCCAAAGTCTTCACATTTGGTTTCTGCCTACATTGTGGGAAGACGCAGACACCAGTCACTTTTGGTGACCTTGGCCTTATTTTCAAGGTCACCATGACACTTTGACCACTCTTTGAACTCTTGTTAAGGCGATATCTCATGAAACATTGCATCCAAAGTCTTCAAATTAGTTGTAAGCCTACATTGGGGAAATACACAGACACCAGTTTATTCTGGTGACCTTGACCTTATTTTTAAGATCACCGCAACACTTTGAGCCCTTTTCTAACTCTTGTTAACGCGATATATATCTTTACCAGTTGGACTCAAAGTCTTCAAATTTGGTGTCAGTCTACACTGGGGGAGGACGCAGATACCAGGGGATTTTGGTGACCTTGACCTTATTTTCAAAGTCACTACAACACTTTGACCACTTTTCGAACTCTTGTTGTCACCATTTATTATGACCGGTTGGACCAAATGTTTTCAAATTTGGTGTCAGTCTACATTGGAGGATGATGCGGACGCCAGTCGATTTGGTGACCCTGACCTTATTTTCAAGGTCACCACAACACTTTGACCACTTTTTGAACTCTTGTTTACTCGATATCTCATGAAGCGTTGCATCCAAAGTCTTCACATTTGGTTTCTGCCTACATTGTGGGAAGACGCAGACACCAGTCACTTTTGGTGACCTTGGCCTTATTTTCAAGGTCACCATGACACTTTGACCACTCTTTGAACTCTTGTTAAGGTGATATATCATGAAACATTGCATCCAAAGTCTTCAAATTAGTTGTCAGCCTACATTCGGGAAAGACACAGACACCAGTTTATTTTGGTGACCTTGACCTTATTTTCAAGGTCACCGCAACACTTTGAACATTTTTCTAACTCTTGTTAACGCGATATATATCTTTACCAGTTGGACTCAAAATCTTCAAATTTGGTGTCAGTCTACACTGGGGGATGACGCAGATACCAGGGGATTTTGGTGATATTGAACTTATTTTCAAAGTCACTACAACACTTTGACCACTTTTCGAACTCTTGTTGTCACCATTTATTATGATCGGTTGGACAAAATGTTTTCAAATTTGGTGTCAGTCTACATTGGAGGATGACGCGGACGCCAGTCGATTTGGTGACCTTGACCTTATTTTCAAGGTCACCACAACACTTTGACCACTTTTAGAACTCTTATTAACACGATATATCATGAACCCAAGTAGCTCCAATGATGTGTCTTACTAGCTCAATGTCACCGGCGGGGGACATTGCCATGTTAGTGGCAAACACTTGTTTTTTAGTAATTTATTATTTTTACGGTTATTTTATTAAAAATATTAAATTTCAACTGTCATAACTCAAAACTTAGGATTTTTATGCTATATGTACCCCAAGGAGGATCCTTTTCAAAGAATCTGCAACCTCTGCAGGTTTGTTGGAATTTTTTGACATGTCAATGTACATGTAAAGCTTGTCAGCGTGATATCTCAAGAACCATTCACCGGAATTCCATCATTTCTTACACAAAGCACTCCTAGGGAAGACAATGGGCTATTTAGATTTTGGTGACCTTGACATTATTCTCAAGGTCACCGTCGAGCTTTGACTTTTTCGACATGTTTGACAGTCGGTTTTGCTGATCTTGACATTATTTTTCAATTTTGAAGTATTAATTTGCGGCGGGGGATCATGTCACCTCAGAGACATCTACTTGTTATACCTTATTATTTGATATTTTAATCTTTTCCTTCGAGATAATAAATAACAAATCCTGATGAGCTTCAGAGCCAATTGTTCTTTTTTAGTTGTTGTTTGGTGTTTTGCAAAAGTAACTAAAGGAGTATTCTAGACAAGAAAAGCCTTTGCTTGGGGGGCAACTGAGTACATCTAGTGAATGGAACATGAGGTGGTGATTTTTTTTGAATATCGGTGCTCGATATCTCGATCTGAAAACAAAAGTTTTAAAACCCATAACTCTTCTCACTGAAGTTGGCGTATTTACCAATAAACCACCTCGGATGACTGAAGGCATGATATCTATTCTGCTCTCCTCGAATCTTTATTTTTCATTTGCGTTCTACACTTGAATTCCCTCATGTTAAACATTACAATTGCATTCGCATCTGCCTGTAATTTCCACGAAGGTAGGCCCCCCAAGTGGTTTGTAAGAGAAAAATGAGTGGCAAACAGATTATATATTTACGTCACAGAATGGAAACTGTAAAACCTGTCTATGTAGGCTACAATCAAACGTCTTGATGTAGAATCTACCGTGACTGAAAGTCATGCGAGAGGAATAGAATGATTTCATATTTGGCTAATTTAAAGGGAGAGTTCTATCACTGTTCTATCGCTAGCATCCGCCATCTTGTTTTCTTGGCATTTGGTGAAATGAAAACACGCTATATTTAACCCAATTTTAATTTTTTGTAATAATAAAACATATACACTGATAGAATATTCACACAGTAACACATAACGTATCATAAAACTAACAAACAATATGTTATTTGGCCGTAGCAAAATTTTCCCCACTCGCAGCCCTGATGAATGGCTTCATTTCTCACTGTTGTGCTCTTGTCGTTGTCAAGTTGTGAAATGTAAAGTCATCAAAGTATTAACTTCCTTAATATCTTTCAATTTGACTGATTTATATTTAAACCATGTATGAACAGCATAAATGTGTAAACAGGAATATAAAAAAATACCCCGATAGAACCCTCCTTTTAAGTTGTTAAGTACATTGACAAAGTTTTAAACCGAACTGTTCACTGATGTATTTCGAACTTTGATTACAAAGAAATGCTGCAGTGAGAAAATATGGTATGACAGGATCAGAGTGGAAGACATGTTCACAAGTACAACAAACAGACTATCCTTATAAAGCGCAACTTGGAACGCACAGTATTTTATAGATCTCTATCATCAACCACAGGGGAAACGTGTGGAGCCGTTATGTGAGCAGATTGTGTTAAGTGCCAGGAATTATAGTGTAATTTATTATCCCACCGGTATAATACCATTATACCATTTTGATGATAGTAGACTTAGCATATTGATGATATGAAGGTAAAAGTAGTGCTTTCTGATCGAAAACCGGACAATGCACACTGCACAGCGTGTGGCGCGTGCCAATGAGTCAAACGTAATTCTGGAATCTTATAACAGACAAAAAGACAAATTTGAGTTGAAATTTTTAATAGGTCACATTTCTACTGTGCATGTAAATGGGACGTGGAGTTTCGGTTCCTGCACATGCATAATTATGTTACTCAATTTTAATTGGAAACTAGTAATTATGATACATTTGGCGATTGGGGATAAATATGCAAGCCGAGAGAATTTATTTGTGTTGTAGACCGAACATGTGGTGAGTTGGAACGTATTAAAGCCGGGGGCGGGATAGCGCAGTGGTTAGCGCATTCGGCTTCAGATCAAGAGGTCCGGGGTTCGAATGCTGACAGGGGCACGGCAACTGCAGTAGAGAACTGTTTTACACGCAGTAAGGTTTGGATGCAATGCTGCACTGAATTTCAGCGAAGTACCACCCATGGTTCGCTAGTTCCAGTCGCTGCTCGCAGGTTTCACCGCAGTGCATAGCCACATGGTGTTGCGGGGTTTCTCCCTGCCATAATACTAGCAGCCGCGATATAAGTGAAATACTCTTGAAAGCGGCGATAAACCCCAAATCACTCGCTCACTCACGTATTAAAGCCAAATAAAAAAATTATGAAACACAATGGATGTACCTTTAACTGATCACTTATTTGTGCACATAATTATCATAACAGGATTTGAATATGCACGTGATAACTATTCATTTACAACATTCATGTACTGAATATGTCTATAAGCCCCTTTACACACAGCCGCGTCCTTCGTACGACCATTGAGTGACCAAAAAAATGGACAGGACGCTCAATGGTCGGCTGATTTCGCGAAATCCCATTTCTGTGTAAATGCTCCTGCGATCTTCGTGCGTCCTTTGTACGACCTTAAATGCAAATAACGGTAATTTCCATTACAGTCTTTGAACGACCTGCACGTTTACAGAGCCTCCACACTGCCTTCGCTCGGCGTTCACTGTGCAACCCTAACAACATTTCAGCATCAAGGGCGATCCCCGTACAACCCGTCAGCCACCTCTGTGCTTCCTCTGTGCTTCCTCTGTGCCTTCGCTGTGCCTCCATTCACGACTATGGTGACAGTTGGCCGACCATGCAGCAACACTTCTGCCTCCTCTGCGATACCTGAACAATGCTTAAGTGATCCCTGGGAGCATTCGGCAACCTGGATAGACTAGGGTCTATAATAAGCTGCATTAGTCTCAATTGTTTCAGTCCCATTCCAACAGTCAAAAACAAACAACCAATCAGCTTTTGCAGCTGCAATAAATAAAAAAAAAAAGAATATGATAAAAAAAAACTAAAGAAGTAAAAATACATGAAATTATTAAATCCACTGGTAAACAAAAGAATGAAACAGGGCTTCATCATTCAAATGGGTTACATTTAAGTTTATGAAACATTATCTGTTCATACTTTTGAAAATCATGCCTTGTAAAAACTAGTCTCTTTTTAAAATCATCTTAATGGGGAGATAAAAAAAAAGTAAAAAGAGAGTAAAAAGGGGATTTTTGGCTTGCTTTACGATGTCCTATTTTCGGTATTTCGTAATTTGTAAAGAACATTCTGGACAAAAAAAAGCTATTCCAACACCCGTATTTGTTTGAATAAAGATCATGATAAAAGTATCAAACCCGAATGAATGAAATTGTGCATACTTCTTTACAAAACTTGTTATTATCAAAGAAAATCGACTCTTATCCGACAGCAGCATTCCATTCTTATAGTTAAATATGTGATGGCGTTTCTTTACAAGTTTATACATCTTTATTTGCTTGACTTTTCTGTTGTCTTGCTCCTTTTTGGTGCAATGGTCTTATCAAAGATTTGCCAACAGAAACAAGGGAACATGTGAGAATCGATCATCTATTTTTTTGAGAATTTACGAGGACGCTCACAGAAGGCTGAGTGAATGCAGAAAGAAGGCACAACACTCGTCATGGTCGCACAAAGGTTGTCGTGGTCGCTGCATGAAGGCAGAACGGTCGTGATATAAACGGCTCTGATTGCACAGAGGACGCAGTAGGAAGCACAAGGGAGGCAGAGACATCGCCCAACGTTAGCGAATTTCTTACATGGCGATCATTGAGCGTCCTTTGCGACCTTAGAACGTCCATTGTACGACCTTTCTGCATCATTTGAGCGACCAGAATCGTCGGCGACCCCTCTGCGGAAGTTTTGAGCATGTTCAAAATTTGTTGGCGTTCTTGGCGATCAATGGCGATCTCTCAACATCCCTTGTGCCACCTCCTCACGACCTTAGCAACCATTCTGCCTCCCTTGAGCGTCCAACGGCGATCTGTTATGTTTTTTGGTCGCACAGAGGACGCACAACGGTCTTTATGTCTGTGTAAAGGGGCCTTAAATATTCATGATCAAATATAACATTATGTGAAAACAAATAATTCTGTCATTTCACATTATAATCACAGCATGTTTAGCTGCAGAGACTTTATTACAAGACCCACATGTACACACTTGTAGTAAATTACAGTCTTAACCTTTGACCCTGGTCAGCCCCATAAGGGATGGTTAGCCGTTATAAGTCTGCCACTCTCCAGTAGATAAGATCTGGCCTGCTGGGGAGCAGCCAATCAACAACGTTTATGAACCCATGGGGAATTTTCAGGTTTCGACTCTGGCCTTCAAAACTTAAAAACACTAAAATGTCTATTTTTGAAAACTTCAAATCAGTGAAATAAAAGGACAATTAGACATCCTGCATTTTCTAAAATAAAACACCCCAGCATATTTAAACTCAATCGTATTACTTCCGGGTCTAGAAATAGACTAGAAATCAGGAAATATAATATTGATTGACAAACATAATTTCCACTATTCAGCATTGTGTTAAACAGTTTTAATACATAATTTCCTTTATTTTATATATATTTTCAAATATTTGATCAGGTATATGGTACGCCGCATGGTAAAACACCGACAGGACGACAGGATACTTAAACGTAGGTCTGACGGATATTTGCTCTTGACTCCTGCCTAAAATCATCGAAACAAGTCGAATAAATGGCTGAAGATCTCCAACATTAATTCAATGTCACTGACATATGTTACTAGAAAATATATAATACAGGGCGCCACGAGTAGACCAACCAAATGAGTGTTTATGAACAGGTTTGTCATAGGCCAACTGCAGTGACCCGCACTGAGGCGAGATTGACGGACCTCAATGGCCAAGATGTGTAACAGGTATGGTGAAGGTAGCATGTATAGTTTGAGGGATATGCTCTGCACAAAGTTTTATGACGGACTGGCGGACAGAGAGACAGACGAACAGAATGAACGGTATATACTCCTTACACTGTAAGGTGGGGTTTTAATAATAAACTGTATTTTCATATACTGTAAGTTGTATTTAGTTGGGTTTTTTTTATCATTTGATCTTTTAAGAAAGCGACTGTAAAGTCTTGTTACAAGCACAATTTTACTTGGAGGAAAGCTCTAGGTGCCACGATGGCAGACGAGCAAGTCACAAATGTTTTGCTCTCTTTGATAAATGGGCTGGGAAATGGAGGTAAAAGTGTACCATACAACCCTACAACAATTGTGAATGAAACCACCCCACACTTCAGTGAGACTCCAAATGTGAAATTTGCTGATCTTTCAATGGATTACGATGACGATTGTTAAATCAACAGCTCTCAACCAAGTCAAGTAACTTCAGCCCAGGCAAGTACTGCTTCATTCTGTAACGTCAGAGAAAATGACTCCTTCGTCAATCACCTTGATAATGACTTGTACAATCTCCCACGAGAATTAAATTTTGAGACACTATTAAAGTTACGCTGTCATTCCGATGACCTCATAAAACATACAGAGAAGTGTTATCTAAAAGAGCAAAATCTCAATCCAACTGCCCGTCAGGCCAACTGTGCACTCAAAAGAAAACTGATAAAAATACATATGCATCAAAATATGCAAAATATTGTTATATTATTCAAAGTTTCTTAAATGGTGATAATATAGATATTGACCAAGTCTAAAACAACCCAAAACGAAACAACAAACGAAAAGTCAAGCTCAAATCCAGATTCTTTATTACTTTTATCTTTACAGATAAGCAGTAAATAACAAAGACGGAAGAGGGAAAATGGTACAGGTGGATAAAGACTAAACAATGATTATAAATAGATATGTTGGGGAGAATGCACAGACAATCACTTATTACTAGCAATCATGAAACAGAGATTCAGGGTTAAGAGAAAGTGACCGAATAGTATTATACAGTGAAAACATTGCCTTCCTGCCTTGATCTGCAAGCTGTAATTGAGCCTTTCTAAACTTGTCATTATAATGAAAAAACACTCCTTAATATGTAAAACTATCAACAACCTCAATTTTACAATTATTATAATACCAATGTTCGGATTGCCTACGCTTACCATCTTTTCTGAATCAAACTATTTTAGTCTGAGCATTATTAACCTCTAAATCCCACCAATTAAAATAACTCAACAAAATATCTGACTGTGACTGCAGTCCTTCTACTGTCTCTGAAAGTAAAACAAGGTCATCAACAGAAACATACTGAGAGATTTAGATTTGTGAGAAATGCTTTTATCTTCCTGAGATAATGTGGGAATAATATCGGAGATGAACTTCACCTTGCATTAAGCCTAAACTATTCTTGAAATCCAAACTGAGAATCCGGGATAATATCACCGTGGACCAGTCTAGTTAAGAGTTTCCCTAAACAACTAACAAGACTTATCCCGCGATAATTTCCTGGAATCCTACTATCCCCTTTCTTGAAAACTGGTATAATGACTGCAGATGATCAACTTTTGGGGAAAAACTGTTGATAAAATACAATTTAAACTTCTTTGTATAAAAGGGGTTAAATATGCATTAAATTCGATGAGATATTCATTTATTATACAATCAGGACCATGTGATTTATGGGGCGCGGGATAGCGCAGTGGTTAGCGCGTTCGGTTCGGATCAAGGGGTCCGGGGTTCGAATCCCGCTAGGGGCACGGCAACTTTGTCTGCAGTAGAGAACTGTTCTACACGCAGTAAGGTTTGGGTGCAATGCTACACTGAATTTCAGCGTAGTACCACCCATGGTTCGCTAGTTCCAGCCGCTGCTCGCAGGTTTCACCGCAATGCATAGCCACATGGCGTTGCGGGCTTTCTCCCTGCCATAATACTAGCAGCCACGATATAAGTGAAATACTCTTGAAAGCGGCGTTAAACCCCAACTCACCTCACCTCACCATGTGATTTATCACGCTTAAAACAACTAATAGCCTGCTTAATCTCAGCAATGTTATCTCCTTGTCCAGTTTATGTACTACTTCAGTCTCCTCAAACGCACATCACAATCACCAGCTAGGTCTTTGAAATAAGTGTGAAATTCAGTCAATGGTACATCAATATTTGTCTTACGTCTGTTGAATTTAGCATGAAACTGTTTGGGATTAGTTTTTCTAAGATGGTAAAGTCTGTTGCCTTCTGATCTTAATACCGTCTTTTACATTTTCTTTCTTTCAGTTTATATAACTTTTTCTTATGTAATTGAACGTGGTTTTCATAGGACTTATTTTGGTTAAATGCTTTAAAAGAGCGGGAATAGTCCATGTAAATCGTCTACAGGGAGTCATGGAACCATGACTTGTCGTTAGCACGAGAATGGGGGCGTGACATACGCACTGCTTCGTCAGAGAGGTCACGTGGTGGATGTCGATTGCAAGAGCAGAAGAACGGAGTCATAGCATTTAATAAAACTGCAGTGAAATTGTCAATGCTGTTGTCCATGGAAGGTTGGGATGTAATATTATTTTCGTTGAAACTATTATCCAACTTGTTGATAACGTAAACTAGGGCATCGCTACCTTTGGTAAGATTCTCCGCGCGCCATCGATGATTGACATGCGGCTGTCCTTCATATTGAAGAAGAGAAGGTTTTCTGTCATCAATCCACACTGTATGTCTTCTTTCAGTTTAGAGTTAGTGGTTTTTGTTTCTTCAACTGTTTTCTTTAGTGCACTGATACTTGTATCAAGTTTGGAAAAGTGTTTGTTGCTATGTTTTCTGTTTTCTTTCTTTCTGTGACTTGCTGCCTTGTTTCAATCTCATTAATTCTATCAACCACATTCTTCATTTGGTCCTTCATTTGTAACATAGACTGTTCAATGACATCTAAATTTTGTAACCGTTTAGATACATTTTCAACTTTATGCATAAGTTCGTTTGCCCAGGGTGGGGGGTTCATGTGACTGATGAGACTGTATAGCATTCTTTCAGGGTAGTTACTGGGACTTACATACAGCCTCATGTCAGGAATCATGTTGTTAGAATATGGATCAGTATGCTGTGTCATAGACTGTGGCTGCTTTAAGTCAAGGGTGTCAACTCAAAGTCGTCATATTTGTTCGTAGCTGGATTGATGCGTCGGGGCTGTCACATGTTCTTCTTCTTTGATTTTGACTTTTTTCGTTGTGGTTTTCCTCAAGCTTCTCGATTCATTGGCACACTTGCTGTATAAGCAACATATGCACAACCGAAAAGGAGCTCAAGTCATCTAAAAACCATCAAACCAGAATTCTTTTACAGCGAGCTGTTCAGCCCAGCCACCGTACCAATTAAGGAACTCAAACTCAACTGTAAGGCAGCAAAGACATTGTTAGTCAATTATCCCTTTCTTGTGTTATGTCAGATATCACTGAACTCAAACAAGTCCCCAAGTGAAGCCAGCAAACACACGACAATACTTTCCAAGCCCTTCAGTCAGTTCGCCAACTGAAGGAGGATACTGAACAAATGTAGGTCTCAAACATAATAATCAAGCAAGCAAGACGCTCGTACCATGTTACAAACACCTTTCCAATGCAAGGCATAACTCTTGCCAGTCTCCATTTAGGGCTTGCAGTATTTCCTTAAGATATCTGTGCTTAAAGGCACTGTGTCACAGCAAATGTTATTAAATATCACTAATTCAGCGATCTTGCCAATTGCTCGTATATGAAATTGATCAGCCCTAATGTATTCTACCATATAGTCAATTTGAAATATTTTTAAGTATTCGGGTTTTAAAGTTAATTTAAAAAGTTTGCTTGATTTAATGCAACGTTGCATTAAATCACGTGACGCCTTGAGCGAAACCTAGATAGAGTTAGCTCCCTTTCGAGATGCTAGATTGTACCCAGTTTATGGGGGGACTTGATTTGCCAGCCGGGCTATCGCCCGGGTCGCCCGCAACCCGGTTGTAGAGATATCGTTGTCATTGTCGCAAACACTTTAGAAAATTTCAATTATTAGTTGCAGGGCAACTAAGTAACAATAACCCGAATCAACTTGATTTGGTTCGTCTGCTCGGATCACCCGGATAGCTATAGCGGGCTATGCTCGGGATAGTGCAAATCAAGTGCCCCCTATTGTTTACACCCTTGAAGACCCTTACTTTCGCCAAATACCAGACAAATACTTAGAAATGCAGCGGACGGCGGCAACAGATGGTTTACATCAAGCAACCATTAGGCTAAATGAAGTTCGAGGCGTTCGAAGCGCGATATCAGGTGTGCCGATGTGAAGTGAACAAGCCAGTAGACGATGTAAACCGACCGAGGCGAGCACGATCGTCGAACAAGCCAGGTACAGTGCTGTCGGGTAAACCTACGCACCTAAGAATTAAGCGCAACATTTATATCAGCAGAATGTATCTCAAGATGATAATTAAGTCTTTCAGTAATAACACTAATGTAGAAATTGTAAGTAGAGTTGCTAAATGCATTGACGCTTAAAATAATCAACAGTGATCAAATGACTATTCCAATAGGTCAACTAGTGTAGGCTAAAGATACGCAGTCAGAGTTTCACTAATCATACATTTCAAATTTTATGATTTATGAAAAGTATTTCCAGAAGCTGATGAAAGTACTAGTAGACCAGGTAGAGGAAGTATTTTGTTTCCTTTGAAATTCGGTATCATGTGACAAAGCAAAATGTTTTATTATGTTTTATTCATTATGATTGTTATAAATTTTTAGCAATTTGTCGCTATTTGGTCAAGAAACATCATTGTAAAAGTTTTCACCTGCTAGAAAAAATTTAATATCTTCTAAACTTTCCAAAAGAAACAATAAATGAAGTCAATACACTCTCTACATATACTTATGTTGTATTGGTCGCAGTGCATATTTTTACCTCACACAGCTGTACTATTTATACCAGAATTCACGCCATGCCATAGGCACGATGGGCTTATGGCATGGCGTCCGGTGTCCGTCAATCCGTCTGTAAACTTTTTGCTTTTTCGACTTCTTCTCCAGAACCAATGACTCAAGAGAGTTGAAATTTATGTAAAGACCGCTTGGCTAATGGGATTCTGAATTGTAGATTTCGTGAGCCCTTGACCCCAAATGACAACCCAACAACCCAAAAAGTCACAACCTTAAAAACTTATTTTCATCTTCTTGTCCAGTTCCAAAAGGTCAAGAGAGCTGAAAAATTGTGTGCAGACTCCGTGGCCAACGAGCATTCTAAAATTTTATATATTTGGTGACCCCATGACCCCAAATAAAGTCGCAGGGGTCACAACCTTGAAAACCTATTTTAATCTTCACCAGTTTCAAAAGGTCTAGAGAGCTGAAAAGTTGTGTACAGACTCCTTGGCCAATTGGGATTCTAAATTGTAGATTTGGTGACCTTGTGACCCCAAGTGTTAATCACAGGGGTCACAATATAAAATCTATTATTTGTTTGTTAACAATGTATTACTTGAGATAACTTAGATATTCAACCTTAAATAATAAATCAATGAATTCCTGATGAGCTACAGAGCCTATGTCTCTATTTTTACATTATATGAATTGAGAAAATTTATAGATCTTCAACTTTAGATAATAAATCATGCAAATCCTGATTAGATATAGTTTCAATGGCTCTTTTTGTATACAACTGTCTACATGTCTTGATTTGACATTATGTCATTATATCATTACATTTTTTTCTCTGCCTCTTATGTCTTTTATCCCTACATTAATAAGTTGCCATTTTTTATTTTCAGACAAGTGAGAACGGTCATCAGAACTGCCAGTGGTCATTTCGAAGTTGGACTGTGGAATAATGCTAGGAAACATGCAATTCTGCATGGTTACCCTCCTTTCCGGGAATAACTATGCGAAGATTGCCCTCTTCATGAAGTGTATGAAAATGAATGCTCCAAGTTCATCAACATTTCATCGCATCAAGGCAAAGTTCATCATTCAAGCCATAAAAATCACTGGCGATCAATCCAGACAACTTTAGAAGGACAACAAGGGATAGAGATTGTTATTGCAGGTACAAATCTGAGCTTTGATTGACTTTCAGTTTCACAATTACATAAAGGGGTTACAATTTCTTGACCTTTTCAGAATTCAAAAATGTGAACCAAATGAACCAAAAATTAGATCTGCAATATTTTATGTATGTTCTTTGACTGCTATTTCTATGTTGTAAGTTTGGAATTGTTTATCGTTTAAGGTGATGGGAGAATGAACAGCCCTTGCCATGATTGTGCAAATTAATGCACTTACACTACTATGGACTGCAACCCCAAGAAGATTTTGGACATGAGGGTGATGGACAAGAGGGAGACTCAGCTCAACTCCTCGGTTATGGAGAACCGCGCCTTCTCACAGTCCATGTGTTGAAGAAATTGTAGATTTGGTGACCGTGTCACGGTGTGGTTCCAAATAAGGGCCTCATAGTCCATGACGTAAACAAACTATATTCTTCTTCTTCTCCAGAAAGAAAAGACATAGAAGGCTGTGATTTCATTTGTAGACTCTTTTTTTAAATTGTAGATTTGGTGATCTCTGGTGCCGAAAAAAGGGCCTCAAGGGCCATTACCTAAAAATCTTTTTCAGTCTTCATCTTTAAACAATATAAACCCTGATAAGCTACCGAGCCCATGGCTCTATTTTTCAAAGTTTATTTCTAAAGTGTATCTATGAAGACATACTTACTATGAAGACATATATACTCTGCTTTCATAACACTTCTGTGGACTGTTCATACAAAAGACTAAACATTCATGTCCTTTTACTATTTGGAAAATAATTTTCTTTGACCAATGTTAAAATTGGGGAAATATGAAATACTGTGCTCACTAATTTGTTAATGAAACCTTTAAGGCCCGATGGGTTTATGGCATGGCATGGCATGGCGTCCGTCCATCCGTCCGCCCTTCAGTCCGTAAACTTTTTGCTTTTTCAACTTCTTCTCCAGAACCAATGACTCTAGAGAGCTGAAATTGTATGTACAGACTCCTTGGATGAATAGGATTCTAAATTGTAGATTTGGTGATCATGTGAACTGTTTTGAGTTCACACACTTCAGCGAGAATGGTTTAGTCTTACACTCAGATGCTCAATAGAATTTATTAATAAAATATCAACATTTTATTAAATATTGAAAAGGAGCCTTTGAGAAACAGGCTTTTCAGAAACAGATTAGGACCTTTTCATAATGTAATAAATGTTGATATTTCCAGAACAAATAAAACAATAAAATGTAAAAGTCTACAATATTTATAGTGAATGTGGATTAATGTGTAATATATTTTAAATTTGATGACTGGGATATGTTAATCTTTTCCTTAGAGATAATGAATAGCATAATTGAGCTTCAGAACCAATGGCCTTATTCTTATCCCACCGGTATGTAATACCGTGGAATATATAGTCGTCTGTCTGTCCGTCCGTCCGTAATCATTTTGTTTCCGGAGCAGAACTCGAAAACCGTTCATGATATCTTTCTGAAACTTTGCATTTCTATTAGCCACTAACTGAAGTAGTGCCTTTTGATATTTTGAGATTTCTGAAAATTATTTTTTTTTCTTTTCGTTTTCATAGAAAGGTGTTGAATTTGGACTTTGTTCAGAGACCGGTTCGTTTCTGGAGCACAGCTCCAAAACTCTTCATCATATCTTCCTGAAAATTTGCATGTGTTTACCTACTAACTGAAGTGTAGCCTTTTGATATTTTCAGATTTAAAAAAAATAAATCTTTTGTTTCCATAGAAACGTGTTTGATTTGGACTTTGTTCAGCGGTAGTCTACTTCCAGAGCAGAAACACTTCATCATATCTGAAACTCAGTATGTGTATTACCCACTAACTGAAGTAGGAGATATACAATTATCTGTCAAAGATGTGTTTTACAAATTATGTTGCACCTGTGGGATATGTCATCTTCTGTTGACTCTTGTTCTCTTGTTGATCTTGCAACTGTAAACTGATCCAATCCATGAACTTGATAGTAGTTGAAAATAGAGCCATGTGCTCTGTAGCTTTTCAGAACTTCAGCGATTTATATTCTAAGATTGAAGATCAAAGTAATAAATAATGAATAAATAATAAATTGTGAACAAGAAAAAGCCATGACCCCTGTGACTCACATTTGGGGTCACAAGGTCACCAAATCTGCAATTTAGAATCCTCATTGGCCAAGGAGTCATTTCAGCTTTCTAGAGCTGTTCATATTGGAGTATCTGCAATTTGTATCCTTCTGGTATGTCATACAAATATGATATAGCTGTCGCCCTGTCCGTCTGTCCATCTAATAATTTCATTACTGGAACAGAACTAAAATACCGTTCATAACATCTTTGTGAAACTTTCTAGGAGTATTACCCACTGAAGTAATAGTTGAAATTTTCATTTGTCCATAGACACTTGTTGGATTTGAACTTTGTTCAGGCATAGGTTCGATTCCAGAGCAGAACTTCAAAATCCTTCGTCTTATATTCCTGAAACTCTAATTGATGTGTATTACCAATCTACTTAGCCTAGGTCAAAGATAATAATATGATTTGTATAGATATACAAATATGGATTATGATTTGTAAATTTACTGATTGACTTAACTGTAGCGATCACATAGGCAACTAAGGCAATGCTTTATAATTTGATTTGTAAATGTTGATAATACAATAAATATCTAATTAACTACAGAGCCAATGGCTGTATTATTTTAGTTTAGTAACACTTGACTGTGTTAAAGGTGAAACATTATTTATTTTTCAATGTACCTGTAAAAGAAGACTGTATATTACAAAATTTGATAATTGACATGACCTTGCTGGTGCAAAGATTGTTCTTAATTAAATGTTATTATTTTACCAAACTATGTTGTTAATAAATATTGTCATGTATTAAAAAAAACGTTTTGTTTTGTTTTCCCAACATCCTTCTCGACACAAGTGCACAGTGGTGTGTATTCTTACCTTGAGGGTATTTCCATAATTACAATTTACATTTACATTTTGTGCAACTTTAATGATTTTCATTTAATTACAATAATGTGCCAAACGTGTTACAGGAATCGCTGTTTCCCCCTCGATCCCATGTTATTTCGATGTTTTTTCATGGATAATTTTAATTATCTCAATTTTCAAAATATTTTACTGAAAATTGACATGGAAACAGCAGATCTACCCCGCAAAAGTACCAATTATCTGATTTTGGATACAATGGTATTTAATAAAACAGTTAAATGGTTACTGAGGTATGTCCCTTTCTTCAGCCCTTTAGGCTTACATATATGTTGGGACGTTACTGTAAAAATACCAAGTCATTATTTTGCTGTTTTCCAAAACCATGCTTAAAATTAATGAATTTGAAATGTGTCTAAAAATAATAAGATGTTAGATTACAATCTTGTTGAATTTCATAAGTTTTCGTTCACTTCCGATCATGAAAATTTATTTGTGATATTTTACTAACACTTTCAACTTCTTACATGGTTATATTTTGGATAACACTACCTTCAATAGTAAGCCTACACATTCTTCGAGGCAAAATGGTCGTGTCGTAAGCTGTTTGTACAGTCAATGCTGGCGATAGTTGCTTTACTCTGAGGTTGTGGGTTCGAATCCTGCCCGACTTAAGATATTGAAGGTAGTGTTATCACAAATATAACCATGCATGTTATATTTCTTCACTATCTAATTGGCAAGAATTTCTAACTTTCAACTTCACTTTTTACCACATATAATGTTTTACCAACATAACATGACAAAGAATTCATCTTGTTTTTCACATCTCTTCATGTTGAGCAAATTAATAAACAATTTATATAATGTTCATGTTTTTGTAAAGCTGGGCAAGTATCCTATAATATATAGGCCTAAAATTCAACTCATATCTACGGAAAATATGACAATTAAATGACATATATGACATGGTTGAGAAAAATCATTGTTTATGCAATGTATTTCAACAAAAGCGTCCCTATTATCGGGGTAGGCCTATTTGAAAATCATGATCATGGATGCAAAAAAAATTATGAAGTAAACTATTCAGAAACAGGTCAAAATCATTTTTCATTGACGTTTCATTTAAAATAATATTTGCAAAATCCAAAAGAAATTTTATTGCATCAAAGTGTAATGCCCAAGTGGTACTGGGAAGACATATTTTACAGGTAAGCTTGGACAACGTATCAGAAAACGGCTGCTTTTTCACTATTGCAGGTTTGATACTGTATTTATTTATTTTTTCATTCTGAATAATCTGAACATTGTTTTCAATTATCTTATAACGATATGATGAAAATTAGTATCCACTATCTATAATCCTTTAACATTCTACAGAAATATGGAGGATGAGTCAGTTTTCGGGGTAAGAAAGATCCAAGAAAGATCTTGTGACGATTGAATCTAGATTATAAATAGCTGCTGAGGGAAGCAGACGATAGTCGGGCGCAAAACAAGACGCGCAACGTGTAGATGAAACCAGAAAAACAAGCATCACAACAACGCGTGCGACAGATTTCAATGTACGGAGCAACTGTTTACGGGCGGTCGGCTCCCGCGTTTAAATTATAATAACAAGTCAACTGGAAACAATATTAAATATTTTATGGCATCAATAGGAAGCTAAAATATGTGCGTATGCAGAGATGCCAACCCTCCCGATTTTATCGGAATCATCCCGAAAAATGCACGGCAATTCCGCGATTCCGACAATGACAAATTTATCCCGATTTTTTTCCAAATCATAGATAAATGTTTTTATATTGTAAACTGAAGGGATATATTAATAATTTGCAAGGATACGATAAGAAAAAGAATAAAAATTTCAACCTTTATGAACGTTCTTCAAACCTTAGAATGAAACGAAAGTTAACGGAAGTCGATGAGCTGTCAAATGAATTCCATGCAGTGTTAATAGCATCAAAATACACTGTCAAACGATGTGTGGAGTTTAAGCATTTTATTAATAGCAAACCGGTTTCAGTTTCGTATGAAAAGTAACTGCCTAGTAATGAAAGAGTTACGTCCCTTACTGTAAACCGGTTTTGGATTACTTCATTCCCGCTTCCGATTGGCTGTAGTGTATGACAGTCTTGAGCTGCAGACGACACGATCACTCAAAATGTCGGGCTTAAACGCAAATGCGAATGAGAGTAGTGGAAAGAAAACGAAGCACTGGCAGAAATATAAAACTGATTACGAAGTTTTTGAAGGCATTCAACGTTCAAAATTAGGTGAATATAATGCATTCTGCCGGTTTTGTCAGACTGATATATCTATCAAATATGGCGGGAGAGACGACTGTCGCAAACATGTGACTTCTAAAAAGCACATTCAAAACTCAAAACTTCAAACGTCAAGGAAACCAGTTACATCATATTTCAAGCAAGAAAATACGGATGAAGTTTTAAATGTTGTTCAAGCTGAAGCTTCATTCACTCAATTCCTAATTGACAGTAACTTACCGATAGCTACTGCCGACAAAGCGGGCCTCTTGTTCAAACGTATGTTTCCTGATAGCAAAGTTGCAGAAAAATATGCATGTGGTCGCACCAAAACTACCGCAATTATAAAGACTTTAGCAGCTGAAACATCAAAAACAATTTCTGATGACCTATCACACACGCCATTTTCGTTAGCAACAGATGGTAGTAATGACGATGGAAAATCTCATTTATATCCAGTCGTGGTTAGATACTTTGATGATAAGGCTGGAATGACTGTTTGTTTATTGCTGTCAGTTCCTAAATGTGAAGGATCGTGTACAGGAGAAAATATTTTCAACGTATTGAACAAAGAACTTACTGAAAGAAATATTGCCTGGGGAAATTGTGTGAGTTTCAGTTGTGACAATGCAAGTGTAATGACAGGTATTCACAAGGGGGTAGCTGCTTTTATCAAGCAACAACATAACAATGTTTACATTCAGGGATGTGCATGTCATTTAATCCATCTTGCTGCCAGACATGCTGGAAAGGAATTGCCTATTTCAGTGGAAGATTTTCTTATTGACATCTATTTCTACCTAGACAAAAGTTCGAAGAGGCAAAAGGAACTTCACCAATTTCAAAGTCTGTTTGGTTTGAAACCACATAAGATACTAAAGCATGTATCAACACGCTGGCTGTCTCTTGGGTCATGCATTTCTCGTTTGCTTGAACAGTGGTCTGCACTTGCTGCATTTTTTGAAGCACAACCTGTACAAGGTTCTAAGAGAAAGATGGAACCAGAAACTAGTGGTCAAAGAAATGAACATGTCAGCAAACAAAAAACAGATGAACCTAAAACTAAGAAGTGTAGGGTGGAGAAAGAAAAGGAAAAGAAAGAGAAAGATAAAAAGAAAACAAGTGAAAAGGAAAGACACAAGGATACCTCAAAGAAGTCAAAGTCAGAGACTGAAAGTGGCCAAAAGAAACTTGTAAAAGAAGGACAGAGTACAAAGGAGAGTGGACAGAGTACAAAGGAGAGTGGACAGAGTACAAAGGAGAGTGGACAGAGTACAAAGGAGAGTGGACAGAGTACAAAGGAGAGTGAAACTGGGAAGAAAGAAAAGGGAAAGGAAGCTAACAAGTCTGATAAAGGCAAGAGAAGCAATCAAATACCAGGAACAAGTTCCATTATTACCAGAATAGAAAGGATAAGAATTGGGTTTCAGAGCCCTTTAACTAAACTATACTGTTTCTTTCTGAAATCAACATTGCCAGTCTTTGATCAGGTGAATATTTTCTTGCAAAATGAAGCTCCTTGCATTCACAAACTTAAAAGAAAACTAACATCTCTGTTGTCAGAACTTTTCATCAGATATGTGAAACCAGACATTATTTCAAAGGCCAAAACATTACTTGATGTTGACTTCAATGAGAGAAAGAATCAGAGAAGAAGAGAAGACATAATCATAGGAGCAGAAACCAGGAAGTACTTGGATGAGAAGACAGAAGCCAAAGAGTTATCTCCAAGTGATGAAGATACATTCTTCCAGAGTGTCAGGAATTTCTATTGTGTTGCCTCCAAATATGTTGTTCAGAAATTTCCTCTGAGAGATGAGCTGCTCACTCATGCTGAAGTTGCAGATATTACCCTGAGAGGGTCCTCTAGCTATGCCTCTGTGAAGTACTTTCTTGATAGATTTCAAAAAGTTTTCAGCAGTGATGAAGATGACAATGCCATTTCAACATGTGATGAATTTGAACTTCAATTTCACAGATACCAAGTTGATCCACTTACAGATGAAATTCTGCAAGAAGAAAGGATTGATGTTGCCTGGCATAAAATAGGCCAGCTGAAAAATGAAGAAGGATGTGTCAAGTACAGTCACCTGTGCAAGGTCATGAAGGCTATTGTAACTCTACCACATTCAAATGCTGACTGTGAGAGGATTTTCAGTTCTGTTAGGAAAAACAAGACTGAATTCAGACCAAACTTGAGTGTTGATGTTCTCTCAGCACTGATGGTGCAGAAGTGTCATTCAATAGCATATCCCTGTGCAGTAAAGCAGCCATTGCCAAGAGAGACACTGAGGAAAGTTAAGAGTGCAACATACAGAGAATTAAACAAGTAAATGAAGTAAGTTCTTTATTTTTCCTTCAATAATAACTGATTCCTATTTTTTTCAGAAAATTCCTAAATTTTGCCACCTCAGACACCTTAGATTCCTAATTGAACCATTTTAGGGTTGGCATCTCTGCGTATGTATCAATATGTCTTAATATAGCTTAATTTAGGTCGAAAAACCGTGCTACAGTGCCTTTAAACATGCGGACCCACTATGCATTTCAGGTGCAACGATCCACTATCTTGGCACAGCAAAGCGCGGGAAATACTGCAAGGCTTAAATCAGCCAGTAATGGAGACTGGCAAGAGTTATTCCTTGCGTTTGGAAGTTGTGTTACGTAATGCTCACTCACAAACTTGTGTAACTAATCAACAGTTTTGTAACATTGTAACGAGCGCTCAAGAACATTTAGAACTCGCCATTGCACATGTCAGAACAGAGTCTCGGCTACAACACAAACAGCAAAATACTAACAGTACAACATAGACAACCACGGCAGAGATTAGATCCACTGAAGATAAATCTGATCCTGTAAAGGACTGTCTGCCTCAAGTTATAATACAACCCGATGACAACAGTGAACTTATACATATTCAACAGACCAACAACACTAGATTTGAAAACCTGAAGATATCTATAATTGGTGACAAGGACAGCATTGAAACACGCTCAATCTATCGGCCTATTGAAACAAAACTGCCTATTGAAACAAAACACACACTGACAACTGCTAGGACAAACAGTCAAACTAGAACAAACTGAAACATGGCGACATTTTGTAAGGTGCTTTGAGGACAAGAACACTCAGATGCTACAATGGTAGTATATCAAGTAACTCAACCAGACAGACTAATCCGACATCAAATGGCCAAGTGGCACTTTACTGCAATTACTGCAGGAAATGGATGCATACAAACCTGTTACTGATGATTGGGACTATTAATGGATATCCTTACAACTGTATTGGTTTGCTGTATCCTATGTCATTCAATGACTGTCTGTCCAAATTCGTGCCTTAATCTCCTTGTATGGAACGTGTGTGGAATCATGTCCTCATCCCTGAGTGAGATACTAGATCAGAATGAGGTCGAACTTGCTTTTATAACTGAACATAAATTGAAAGGAAATAACAAAAGTTTCATGGAAACTGTCCACCCCAAGTACTACGCTTACATAGAAACACACGATGATGTATCTGACTATCTTTGAATGCAATGTGCGGTAAAGGTGGAGTAGCTATCATGTTTTAAAAAACTATCACCTTTCATGTCTCGCATTGAAGGGATTAAAAGTACAAGAATTATTGGTGCAAGATTATATCTGAATCATGTGTCGCGGGTCCTGGCTGCTGAGTGGACTGAGGCAATGCATTTGATTAAAGGGGTTTATTCTGTAATATACATGAAATGCATCAGACTAATATGTTGTGTGGTCGAGGGTGTAACAACTCACCTCGGCCATGGCGTGACATGAAGTAGAAATTTGAAACTGCCTACATCACGGACCAGGTAATGCACGAGATACTATTGGCGCTACGACCGGAGCAAGAGCTAGAGAAGAAGCGCTCGTGAATGAGTATAGAGAAATGAAGCAAAACAGATGAAATGTATTGAAAAATACATACGGTGACATCCTCCCTCCTTTGGGAAATGTTGTCCTCAACATTTAAATGCATCAACACATTCAAATCAAACAGAACTACACACTAATACAACTAATTACACCTTGAGCACACAAAATGACAACTAATATGAAAACTTAAAAATCTGATATACCACCAGATGTTTGAGAATCACCGAACCTAACCTCTTCAGAAGACGCATTAACAAGATGAACTAGAGAAGCTTGAACACTGAAGTTAGTGACCCAATCGCCACTCCTAAACCAAGCTGGTGGAATTCTGGTACGGGTAGGCCTCCCCATAGCAGAACTCTGCAACGGCTCAGGAATAACTGCATCTTCAACAACAGCGTCAGGGGCAGTAGATGTGTTGAGTCCTTGTTCAATCGAGGTAAACGACTGTTCAACAGGGGTTGATGAAGTTGTTGCACTGCTTGATGTTACAGGGGATTCTGTTTTTGTCAGTTCGTCAGCTGGAGATGAATCTTGAACTTCATAAACGGATCCAACTGTTTCCAAACTAGAATCACTTGTGTTGGTAACATTTGTGGCTTCAAAAGCATCGGTACCATGTAGTCTGGATACATCCATTATGCTACGAATTTTACCATTGAATAACACTATTACACTTACTCTGCTGAAAATTACACTTTTTTGCTCATTACGTAAATTTGTAAAGTGGATGAAATTTCACAGGGAAGTGTACCGAAAGGCACCGATACAGGGGTTCAGAGATGCCATTACACCGGCAGGATTTGCTAAACTCGTAGAACCGCTCTCATTCCAAGTAAACTGTTAGGAATTAGACTATTTAATGTCAAAAGATCAACAAATTTCGATGTTAGGAGGTTCATAATGAATGGTCACATGTTCTTCCATTTGATAGCGTGGTAATTGACGAAGAAATCACAAAACGACCGGCAAAAAGTTCAGAACGGTTTCTAAATCAAACCTGGAAGCGAAAAAGCGCAGGCAAGCTGTACTTTTGTTTTATTATAACGGTGATTCCAAAATCGCACATTGCGGGCATTGACTCTAAACGTTATATCGAAATCAAAAAGCATGTTGAATACTCAAAGGTAGCCACTTAAAGTAAACCAGTGTTTGCCCTGAACAAGAATCAGATGTTTTCTAAGGCAGAGTAGTTATTCAGTAATATTTTAATAGAACACAATCTACCGATCGATACGGCTGATCATGCCGAGCCTTTCTTCAGGAAAATGATTCCGAAATGTCTCAGAACTATTAAAGTAGCAGAACTAAAACAACACATGTTATTCAGAGTTTAGCAGTGAGTGATAACCTTCATAATCACAATTACCCTTTACATATGGTAGTAATGAATGAAGGAGCACTTAGTTGTATCCAATTGCTATCAGATAGTTTGATAATGATCGCCTATAATGCTTTGAATTAATTGAAGCTGGTAAGTTAATATCTTTCTACTTAATACTTTTTAAGATTTAGCTTCTATTAACAAGTATTACACTTTTTAAAGTCAAAATTACACTTTTTGACCTCAATTTCAAACAATATTACACTTTGGGTCAAAATAGGGTTGGCATCTCTGAGTTAGTCCTACTAACCGAATGAGAACTCGGTCACCATGCTGAAGAGTTGAGGCACGCACCTTTGTGTCATATCTTTGCTTGTGTCGTCGTCCTGCCTTTTGGCCTTCCTTTGAGGCACTTTCAAAAGCAAAAGTCCAGACGTTTCCTCAGATTATGCTCATACTCTGTTTTATTGTTATCAACTCCCAGGAAGGCATCAACTGGCAGTCTTGGTTGCCTACCAAACATCAGGTAGAAAGTTCGAAAACCCTGTGCTGTCGTGTTTCGTGGCACTGTAAGCATGCACCAGCGGAGATACATAACCCTTCCAATCAGCTTTCTTGTCATCCTCAAGAGCTTAAAGCATGTGACTGATTGAAGCGTTCACACATTCCATTTCCTTTGGGATGATATGGTGTGGTACGAGTTTTCTGCATTCCGGTCATATGGCAAAGCTCTGCCCACAAATGTTGCCCACAAAATTTCTACCTTGATCACTGTGTAGATTGGCAGGAAATCCGTTGTGAACTAGGAAGTTGTCAAAGAGAACTCTTGCTGTTGTCTTGACGGATTGATTTCTAGTTGGTATGGCAATAGAATGTCGGGTGAAATGATCAGTGATGACCAAAATATTACCAAACCCACCTTTAGATTCCTCCTGTTGCAAGTAGTCCATACAAACGAGTTCCATTGGGTACGTCGTTTTAATATTCACTTGTTCTGCAGCTCGTTGTGAAGTTGGTGATTTCCTCCTAATGCAGTTTCCACAGTTTCGGATGTAATTCTCAACATCCTCGTTCATTCCAGGCCAGAAAAACCTGTTGCGGATCAAGTCAAGAGTACGATCTCTACCCTGATGTCAGGATTGTCATGAATCACATTTAGAATTGACTGTTTACAATGTCTTGGAAGAATGACTTGACTTGACACGTCGATAGAGGATTCCATCTTTAAGAACAAACTTGTTCTATTTCAGAAGCAGCTTTCCAACATAGGTATTCTCAAATTCTTAAATACCCATCTCCATGACTCAAATGAAGCTTCGTTCTTTGAAATCCTTGGGAGCTGAAACTGTACATGGGTATCTCAGGTGGAGTATGTTGATTACGTCCTTTACTTGGAACCTTGAAGTTAATTCATCTACCTTTGGGGTGAACTTCCGATCCTGTGACGAAGAAAATGAAGGAATTGGTCGAACCTGATACCGTCTGTAGCTGACAGATAACTAATCATCTTCTTTTCTTCCTCTTCTGATATGATCTGAGTTTCCACATCCCAATCCTAACCTCCGGTAGCCATAATGCTAGCTGAATAATCACACAAGTTCACACAATAGGAAAGCATGATCCTCCCTGAATGAGCACCGTGTCAATGTGTTGATTCCCTAACACTAGAAAGTGATGCATCCTAACTAGGACATGTGTAACTATGGGTGGGGATATTCAGATAAACACTAATCAAGCAAGGAACCAATAAAGTCTGGATCACAAAAATACAATCAAAATCCAAACCAGAATATATCAACAATGACCTAACAATATAAGCAACTGGGCCAAATGGAAGAATATCAAACACCAAAACGCTAAAGTTTATACACTAGGAAAATATGCAATGCCACTACCAAGTGTAAACAACAACATGTAAACAACAGTTGTCTGGAGAGAGGAGGAAAGTGTTACAATGCATCAATGTCTCCCACTGAGACTGACTGACCACCTGCACCTGCTCATTATATAACATGCAATTCTATCTACAAGTGGTTTCAGCCTAGATGTTTTTACTCGTAAAAACAGATGTCTCCCCCTTTCCCCAATTAAATTTCAGTATTACCCTTCGAAAAGACTAAGTCTAAATTGTTGCCATGAAAACAGAAAACAATTAAATCCCAAAAGTTCAAACACCCAAAAGATACAATTACTTTATATCGGGAGGTAGTGTGCCAAATTTGGTGAGGATAGGTCAAACAGTTTTATAGATCTGCTCAAACAAACAAGTCCTATCCTTAAAAAGGACATGGTCTAAATTATTGCCATGGAAACTGAAACAAATAATACAATTTTCAAAAGTTTAAACCCACAAAAGCCACATCTACATGATATGGGGAGGCTGCATTCTAAATTTGGTGAGGATTGGTGAAGTAGTATTAAAGATCTGCACTGGAAACAAACTCAAGCCTTCAAATATAAAAAGTCCAAATTGTTACCAATGAATTGTTTTTTTAATTTCAAACCCCCCAAAAGGCACATATTCATTATATGGGGAGTATGTATACCAATTTTGGTGAAGATTGGTCAAGTAGTTTTAGGGGTATGCTCCGGAAACAATGGGAATGCAGACGCCGACGCCGACGCCGCCGACAGGAACTCAACCAAAAACAAATGTCTCCTCGACCCTTCGAGGGAGACATAGTTCATGCTAAACAAGAATATATATATATATACTTCCTATGATGTAATAATCTTTGCCTAACAGCTTTCAAGATCTGATCTGGAAGTGAAATTGTAAAAAGCATTTTGAGTTTTGCTCCGGCATCAAGATGATGTTTTTCCATGGAAATTGCTTATATTAAAGTCCTAAAAAGGTGAAAAAGAGCCCAAACACATGATGATTGTTTCACACACCATGTTTCATTGAGCTAGGTCTTCCAGTTCTCGTTCAGAAACAAATTGTTAAGCTTTGTTTCCATGAAAATGGCTAAAAAACAAAATTCCAAAGTGGTTGAAAACTCAAAAGGCATGCACACATCTACACATGATGATTATTCCACATACCAAGTTCTTTTGAGCTAGGCCTAACATATTTTGAGTTCCGGTCCGAAAACAGAATTTTAAAGTATGTTTCCATTAAACTGGCAAACAAATAAAATTCCAAAGACGTCGAAAACCCCAAAAGGCAAATCTACACATGATGATTGTTCCACATATCAAGTTTCATTGAGCTAGGCATTACAGTTTTTACCCCTGGGTGAAACGCAAGGGGGTTTATGTCGTGGCGCAGCCCGTCTGTCTCCCCGTCCGTCCGTACGTCCGCCCGTCCATCCATCCCGAAAAGGGTACTTGTATTCTCCCACAGTTTTTTATCAATCTTTCTGAAACTTTACATATGCTTTGGATATAGAACGTTGATACGCATGTGCCTTTTTGGGACCGATCGGATTAATATTTTAAGAGTTATGCCCTTGACTTACAGCGATCAACAGACTGACAGGACCTGTGTTCTGAAATCAACCCCTCCGACAGTTTTTTTTATAATAATAAGGGCGGGTAATTTTAGTACAAATTTCTCTGATAGAGTTTCCCAGGGGTGACATAGTGGAGAGTAACGGAGCCTATATAAAACCCTGGGTAACCGAGGATGGGTCATGGCCTGTGAGACCCTTATTTGTGACCACAGGGTCACAAAATCTACAATTAAGAATCCTCATTTGGAGTATTCACACAATATTACAGCCTTCCATGTCTTTTGTTCTGGAGAAGAAGATGAAAATAAGTGTGTTAGGCCCTTATTTGAGCGGTTCTGGAGTAGAAGTCGGAAAACAGAAAAGTTTACAGACGGACAAATGGACGGATGGATGGACGGACGGACGGACGCCGGACAGCTAAAAATTCACTTTAAAATATACCTCACTAAAACAGTCGGCAAGCGTTTCAATTAGCGAGCGAGCGTCTCGCTAGCCTTATTGTTTACATTCTTGAATCAAAGGAATAACGTATGTTTACTGATTGAGTCTACCACAATCATTATTAAGTTATGACGATAGTTAAACAGAGTCGAGAGAAATAACGTCATAAAGGTGATTAGCTCTTCTTGTTTGTTGGTTAATCTAAGATAATGTCGAGGTAATCTATTTAGATGTTAACGATCTCGCATTGAGACATCTAATAAATACTAAGAGTAGGCTTAATTTACCTGCATTGTATCTTATTATGAGCTCCGTTTACATGCACCGTTTGCCCCCTCCAGGAGGCAAACTTCGTCATGTAAACGATACACACAGGGGGTAAATATTTGCCCTAACTAAATAGATGGAAATATACCCCCGGGGGCAAACGTGTCTTGTGAACGCTCTTTTCACATTTTCAAGGGGGCAAATCAAGTTCCAATATGCGATCACAGAACTCTGCACCTGCTCTAATAAGTTTGACACAACTTATTCACAAGGGACCGATAATTTGAAATTCCGAGCACCTTGTTGGATATTATTTTTCTTATCTAAGATAATTTTCATGTGTACTTATTAAAAAACAACACTCCAATTCGCAATCATAGCTTGGACTATTTTTACTCATAGTGCCCGGATGCAGATAATGCTATACTTATGTCCCCGTTTGACGGATCAGAAGACATTGTTTTTGTTGACATTTTGACAGCTTTGGCGTAAATGTATGCGTTCCAATCAATCCCAAGCATAACCATTAAACTTCTTGACCACTCGTACTGCCTCTCCATGTCATGTAGATGTGTCTTATGGGTATTTAAAATTTTATTTGTTTTTGTTTCCTTTGAAACAATTTGGACTTTTTGTCTTTTTGAAGGCTATGGTTTGTTTCCGGAATATAATTCAAAATTATTTCCAAGGAAACGGAAAGAAATAGAATTGACAAGCAGCTCAATATCCCATAAGGCACGTTTATAGTGAAGGTGATATGGTGATGCAGGATACACAATTTGCTGACGTTTGGTCAGGTAGTTTTAGAAAAACAAACCTAGCCTTCAAAAAGACAATGTCCAAACAGAAACAAATTTTAAATACCCACAAGACACATCTATATGACATGGAGAGATTGTACGATTGGTCAAGTTGTTTTAGAGTAATGCTTTGGAACACTTACGCCAAAACTGACAGAACCTCGACCAAAAACAATGTCTTCGGATCCGTCAGAAGGGGGCATAAGTAGAGCACTATCTGCACTATCCGGGCACCATGAAAAATAGTATCTAACAAGGTGTTAGAAGTTACAAATTATCTGTCCCTTGTGAATAAATTATGTCAAACTCATGTACTTGTGTATTTGTGCAGGTATTGGAACTTGTTTTGCCCCCTTGAAAATGTGAAAAGAGCGTTTACATGCCACGTTTGCCCCCAGGGGTATATTTACCCCCGGGGGTAACAGATTTGCTCCACCTATTTAGCTGGGGCAAATATTTACCCCTGTGTGTACCGTTTTGACGAAGTTTGCCTCCTGGAGGCAAGTCCCTCAGTTTTCTAGGTCTTTTCATCTTGAGAAGAAGATGAAAACAGGTGTTTAGGTTATGGCCTGTGAGACCCTTATTAGGGGCCCCGGGGTCACCAAATCTACAATTTAGAATCCCAAATTTGGCTAAATATTCTGTACACAACTTTTTCAGTTTTCTGGGCCTTTTCATCTTGGAGAAGAAGATGAAAACAGGTTTTGGGTCTTGGCTTGTGAGACCCTTATTTGGGGTCCCCGGGTCACCAAATGTCCAATTTAGAATCCCCATTGGCCAAGGAGTCTGTACAAAAAAATTCAGCTCTATAGAGTAACGTTTCAAAAATATTTTTAAAAAAACGTTTTTGATGCATTTTACATGAGTTGCGCATACACTGTGCACACAAGTAACATTTATCAGTAAATCATCTAAAAATAGTCATGGGCTCTGTAGCTCATCAAGGTTTATATTGTTTGATGTTGAAGACTTAAATAAAGTGTTCTCAATACAATGCACAGCCCCTAGCCCTGAAAGATTGCAGTCTTGAAATTGTAAGTTAATAACAAAAACATAACGCGACACAAATTTTGATAAAACAGGTTGTCAAGCTTTCCTGCAAAGAGTGAAGAAAAGGCGAACCTCCTAATTAAAATATAATAAACATATTGCCCAAATCATCAAACAAAATGGCAGGCAGGCATTGGGAAGAGTGTTGCAATGCATGCCCCCTTAACGAACTGTTGTAAACATGATATTATTGGCTCTCAGCTGACTTCAAACAAACAGCCTGGTGACTAGAGTAAGTGGAGGAAAGGGGACGCAGACGGATTATGTAAGGTTATGTAAGCGGCTCAGATTACATCTCATTGCTGGTTCTCCACAGTGAATATGCTTTCTGGCTTTGCGATTTGAAGGGCTGGACAATTAAGCCACAGTTAGAATACCAGTATTTATTATGATACAACATTAACAATGACTGCGTTAGAAAGCTCTTGAACACACCTTTTAAATATATACCTTTGCAGAGTACCATTAAATAAAATTGCATTGCATTTGAACAAGGCTTGGAGTATAAGTGATTTTTGATACGAAATGCTTTCATTTATTACTTTCTTACTTTTAATCCAAAAGACTTGAAATTTGGAACTTTTGATATTCACAAAACATAGATGATATCCTCAAAAATAGAGTGTTCGAGGGTCATTGGTTTCTGAGATGAAAAATATATTTTTACATAAACCCCTGGTAAAATTTTGAAAAAATAGAGCCATTGGCTATGAAGCTCATCAGAAATTATGTTATTCATTTTATCTAAGGAAAATATTCAGATATCACTTAAAACTTAGACATAAGTTTATTTTCATAATTCATTTCAGTTATTTATTCTAAGTCCGTTGAATACGTAATGCCAAGCAGTTTAAAGGGTTCTTGTTTCCAGTCCAAGTTCCACATGAAATTTCAGGTCTCTAGGATCAGGGGTTTTGACTAGAAGATGAAAATAGGTTTTCAGGTCATGACCTCTATGACCTATATTTGGGGTTGCAGGGTCATCAATTTTACAATTTAGAATCCCCATTGGTCAAGGAGTCTGCACACAACGTTTCACCTCTCTAGACCTTTTGGAACTGGAGAAGAAGATGAAAATAGGTTTTTAAGGTCGTGACCCCTATGACTCTATTTGGGGTCAGGGGGTCACGAAATCTACAATTCAGCATCCCCATTGGCCATGGAGTCTGCACACAACTTTTCACCTCTCTAGGCCTTTTGGAATTGGAGAAGATGATGAAAATAGTTCGTGACCCCTGTGACCCTAGTTGGGGTCACAGGGTCACCACGTTTACAATTTAGAATCCCCATTGGCCAATGAGTCTGTACACACAATTTCAGCTCCCGAGGCCAAGTGGTTCTGGAGAAGAAGACGAAAATGGGAAAGGTTTAAAGACGGACGGACGCCGGACACTATCCCATGCCATAAGCCCATCGGGCCTTTCAGGCCAGATTGTTTAATAATTGGGAGCCAAAACTTCATTGATTCTCCGAAACCAAAGAAAGATGGAGTGTTTTCAATGAAATTACGGTCAAAGGTATCGAAAGCCTATTCAAAATCCACTATAAATAGGGGGCCAGGGATCTGGTAGTGTTCAGTATGCTGAATAAGATCATATATTTGTCTTGTACTTTCTCCTATATCGGTCCGACATGAATCCTTTTTGGTCCTCATTAATGAGAATATCTAACACAGAATTTAGTCTGTGTGAAATGGCAATGGTCGCAATTTTATAAAAGATTGACTCTATAGAGTAACCAGATCTAGAGAAAGAGTGAAAAGTTTATGGACGGACGCCATGCTATGCCATATAACCCATCGGGCCTTTCAGGCCTGATGAGCTAAAAGGGGAACATTAGTTCAAATATGCACTCCTCACATATATGGTTGTGTATATTTTGAAACAATATGCTTAATTCGGATAAATATATAAAACCCACTAAAAACATAGATTCGTTTGCTCACCCAAATTTTCCAAAAACCTTTCTCATGTTTCTGCTCATGGTCTAATACCGTCGCTTGTTGTTCAAAGACTGTCGCCCCTGTTTAGAATGCTACACTTAAAATATATAATTTGGATATGACTTTTGCGCTTGAGTGTACTTTTTTGGAAATCGGCGTATAAATAATTACCCAAAGATAGATGTTTTAACATTTGTTAATTATAAAAAGACAAAATAATAGTTTAAAGTGACGCTGCGTCGACGATAATGATTTTAATCAACCTAAGCTCATTAGCGGCTGAGTGCGTGTCGACTCGCCACATGCTTGTCGGTTCTCTGTAAAATTATGCGAAATCGTTTTTATAAGTCAAAACGTGACTATAACAAAAATAGATCTTTGACAAAGAAAGCAATATATAAAACTGCATCCAAATCATATAAAAGGTGCTTAGATAAGCACATAAAAAAATACAAATCATGGGCAAGGACTATTCTACGGCACAATAAAACTTATTCCCCAAAAGAATATTGGAATGTTGTAAAAAAATAAGAATGTTGAACAAGCTAAACAACCCAATTTGGAAACTTACAAAATGAGGAAAATTCACTTCCACAGTCTGATTACCCAAAAGAAGTTCAGTCCGATATCCTTAATTCAGATATCACTCACGATGAAATAATGTCAGCAGTTAAACGGTTGAAAAACAATAAAGCAAACGGAATTGATCTTACAACAAATGAGTTTTTCGAACATGCTCCACCGGTAATATTTACAATACTTGCAAAATTCTTTAACTTAATTTTGTCATCGGGGTTTATACCAAAAAAGATTGGCTAATAGGAATGATTAAACCTCTATATAAGAAAAAAGGGGATAACTTGGACCCTAACTCATACCGCCCCATTACTCTTAGTTGTTTCGGAAAGTTGTTCACAGGTATTTTAAATGACAGGTTAACGAAATTCGTTGGGGCAGAAAATATCATCACACCAGCTCAAGCCGGTTTCCGAAAGGGATTTTCAACAACGGACAATATGTTTGTGTTGTCATTAATCATAAATATCCTCAAAATAGCAAACAAAAATTGTATTGTGTGTTCATTGATTTTACTAAGGCCTTTGACTCTGTATGGAGAGCTGACTTATGGCACAAAATGCTCAATAATGGTGTTTCGGGCAGGTTTTTCACGCTTATTAAAAATATGTACAAGGATATCAAGTCTACTATACTGCTAGATAACAAGATCTCGTCTTTCTTTCCATGTCAGTCTGGAGTGAGGCAAGGAGAGAATCTATCCCCTCTGTTGTTTGCATTTTTCATAAATGACCTTGAACCATTCTTAATAAGTAGTGGTTGTCAGGGTATAAAAGTACAGTATTTTTCAGATTCAGATATAACACTTTGGCTGCAACTAATAATACTATTGTATGCTGATGACACAACTCTATTTATTGATGATTTAAATGATCTTCAACAAACCCTCGATGCATTCTATAATTACTGCAACGATTGGAGGCTAACTGTCAACCTATCCAAAACTAAAGTTGTTGTTTTTGATGGTGATAATCTTCTTGAGCTAATAGATTCATACTGTTACCTCGGTATCAATTTTAATCGTAACAGACTATTTAATTACGTCATAAAAGAACTTGTAAATGCGGGCACAAAGGCAATGTTTTCACTTTTGAAGAAATCACGCAACATTGACCTACCAATTGATTGTATTTTATCAGCTTTTGATGTAATGATAGAACCAATTTTACTTTATGGTTGAAGTTTGGGGGTATGAAAACATTAACCAAATCAAAAGACTGCATATAAAATTTATGAAAACTGTTGCAGGTCTCCGAAACTCAACCCCAGATTATATGCTATATGGAGAATTTGGACGATATCCTATTCATATTCGAGTATGCAAACGGCTCATAAGTTTTTGGCATAATATGAGGACAGATACCCACCAAACTAAACTATCATATGCTATCTACTTGATCATGCTTCAAATTAGCGGAGAAAGCAATACATCTCCGTGGATTGAATTTGTAAAAAATATTCCAAATGATTGCGGATTATCTGAAATATTTCATAATCCATTTCTCTGTACATCCTAGTTTCTCTCTCTTAAGATAGAACAGATTCTCAAAGACCAATTTCTACAGAATTGGAATTCTCCTCTCCTGCAAAGCCCCTAAGCATCATTTTACAGGAGCATAAAAAACAATTTGGAATTTGAGAAGTTTCTTTTTTTACCGAAACGTATATATATCCCTATTCTTAGATTCAGAACCAGTAATCACCATTTACCTGTCGAGATTGGTCGTTGGGCAAATGTTCCCAGAGAAAACCGTGTCTGTATTTTTATGTAACTCTTCTGTCGTTGGAGATGAACCCCACTACTTGTCTAAATGTAAAGCTTTATTACACTATAGAAAAACACTGTTACCTTCTGATATGAATCCGGTGAACATATGTGAAGTAAAAACACTCTTCACAGCAACTCAAACCTGTAACTTGAAAAATCTTGCTAATTATATCAATGTTATATATTCAGTTAACAAAGATGCACTAATTGATGTGAATATAGCCATCTTGATATGAATATTTATATGTATGTATATATATGTACCATCGTTGGTGGTTTTAAGAGAAATAAATTGAATTGAATTGCAGTGTTGTAAAAACATGACGCTGAGCGGAGCTTTGAACTGTATACCGGTTTATCAATGTCGATTGGTGGAAGCAACTAGCTCTCACGGAGTTGTGTTTATAGTGAAATACTTCTAAGTAATAGATAGAGGACGAGTAGCAGTACACATCAGGATATAGTTCAGTTTATTTCCCGTAAAACCACCAACGGTGTGAATACAAACAAATATATATACATCTAAATAAACATATATTACATCTTAGTTAATTGAAATATTACATTGATAAACTTGATTTAAACATATTTTATTCATGAAAGAAAACAGTATATCCATGAAAGGATTAGCCAACAAGCTCAGGGGCTTATTTTAAGGCTGCTCCTATATACATATACAGTAGCGTATTAATAAATACAGATGGTAACATATTTATATATGAATCCAGTAATCAATATCGACAAAAGTGGTTATGCATAGATATTAATTCGTTTGTTTACAGTCACTATCTAAACTTATGAAAGGTCAATAGATTGCAGTAATGTTTGCATATCGTTGCTTCTAAGCGATGACATGTACCGTATCCCTCATATGAACCTAACTGTATTCCCTTATACTCCCCAGATGTCAACAGTGCCTGCATATGTACTCCTCCCTGTTGTCACTGTGCCTGTAAAAACACTGAAATGGCAACCCCATCACAAACAACCTTATCTGACTTTTCCCGTATTGGTAATTATGATAATGATGCTTCTGTGAATATACATAACATCTGCATCTCTCCTAATCCGGAGGTCAGCGTTAATGTTGTGAGTTTCCAGAACACTTCAAATATTCCATTTTATGTTATATGTTACTTTTACTGAAGTAAATGACAGATCTGATAAGGACAATACCCATAGTCCTGTAAATAACAACAATACTTTTGTTAAGATTGATGTTAATGTTATTAACACAGAATTTAATGTTGTTGATGTCAAAGGAACTGACAGTGATGCTGATATCGTTAATGATTGCGGCAATGATCATGAGGTTGTAAAAGATAATTCTACCACTATTCCAACTATTGATGAAACTATTACTGCTGTAAATGACACAACTGAAAAGGGCAATAATCAAGGTTCTGTAAGTAACAGCAATCCTATAATAATTGTTAACAGTAATGTTAATGTTGTTGACACGGAGGTTGATGTTGTTGTTGAAGCAAACGACAGTGATGTTGATAATGCTAATGGTAATTGCAACGATAATAGTGTTGTGAACGATGATGTTCCTATCAATATTCTGAACTGCCTAACGGTGGATGTTTGTGGGCTTAGAAAATGATTAGAATACAATGAATTCGTATCACTAATTGCAGAAAATCACATTGTAGGCTTTCATGAAACTAAAACTGACTTTTTGGACGAGATTGGTATTGAAAATTTCACAGTTTACCTCAAACATAGACAAAGGGCAGTTCGAAAATCAGGGGGACTTGGGATTGCAGTCAGAAATAATCTCAAAGACTATGTATCTGTTGTTGAAGATGACAACGAATATGTACTATGGATCAGGGTATGTAAGTCACTTGTAAATAATGATCAAGACTTATACTTTGGTTGTGTATATATACTCCCAGAGGGTTCACGATACGTGCATGATGATGTATTCATAGAACTTGAGACATCAATACTAAACATTGCTTTAATCAGTGATTACATTACTGTATTTAGAGATTTCAACGCAAGGACCAGGAATATGATTGATTTTTGCACATTCGATGAACACATTATAGATGAATTTGGACTAGATCTAAATGAATTGAATATGGAACTTAAGCCACAATCGGCTCTAGATGAATTAAACTTACCACACGAGAGATCTACACAGGATATGGATAGGTCAAATAATTTTGGAATGAAACTTATTGACATGTGTAAATATCTTAACCTATTTATATGCAATGGTCGCATTGGGAAAGATCAACATGTTGGAAAGGTAACCTGTAAAGACAAATCTGTGGTTGATTATGTTATAACTACACCACTTTGCTTATCATATTTCACAGATTTTGAAATCCTAGACCGCTCACCTCTGTTTTCCGATTTGCACTGCCCCGTAAAGTTCTCATTAAAGGCCAAAATTCCGCAGACAGATACCAAAACAAACATGAAAGGTAATCCAGATAAAATTCCTTTTGAAAGTAGAAAAACCCAAAAGGAATGACACTGATTCATCCTCCACATTTCGTAACAATATCAATCAAGGTAAGGTGTGTGAGCTGAATGAGATGGCACTTGCAGCTCGTGAATCCCAGGTAAACGAACAGGTGATAAACAGTGTGACTCGCGATATCGGGTATGTGCTTGTTGACGCCGCCTGTACAACATTTGGAGAAAGGAACTATAAGAAATCAAATATCACCCGTAAAAAGAATAAGGATAAACCTTGGTTTGGCAAAGAATGTAGAAATAGTAGGAAACTATTCCAGAAAGCTAAATATAGAGTTAAAAAATCAAATTCAGCTATCAATAGAGCATACTTTAGACAAATGTCCAAAAATTATAAGAAATGTTTAGACAAACACATACGAAATTATCGTCACCAAATTAATAATCTATTCCGTAAGAACAAAAAAAGCGCCCCCAGAGAATATTGGAAAATGTTGAACAAAACAAATTGTAAAAACATCGAAACTACCCCCGATATTGACACTTTTTATGATCATTTTGCTAAATTAAGTGAGGAATCCGAATCAAACGAAACGGACTTCGACCATAACATGTCTGACACATATACTACCGATACTTATATCCTTAATGACGACATTACCCGAGAAGAAATAGAACTAGCGGTAAAACAAATAAAAAGAAACAAAGCCACAGGCGTTGATTCAATAGAAAATTATTAGTGACACCTAATTGATTCAATAGATTTGCTCATGCCCTTGTTTTTAGAGCATTTCAACCTTGTACTGGCATCAGGTATTATCCCGGAGGCCTGGCTTACAGGCGTTGTTAAGCCTATCTTTTATAAAGGTAAAGGGAGTAAACTGGATCCCAACTCTTACAGACCAATAACAATTTTAAGTTGCCTTGGGAAACTCTTCACAAGAGATTGGTAGTGCCGTATCAGATGACCTTCCGTGTTACGAAGGTGTGCGGCAAGGCGAAAATCTCTCGCCTCTTCTATTCTCCATGTACTTAAATGATCTTGAACAACACCTCTTTGATAGTTGTTGTAAGGGTTTTCAGTATGAATCGCTAAATAACATTATTGAAATTTTATTTCATTTTATTATTCTGTTATACGCAGATGAGTTGTATTGTTCAGTGAAAACCCGAAGGACCTGCAAAAATCTCTTAATGTCTTTTTCCATTATTGTGAAAAAAAACTTAGAGTAAATTTGTCTAAAACAAAAGTAGTCATTTTTGGAAGCGGCCCCGCGAAATCTTCAAAAATAAAATTTACATAGGGAACCGAAATTATAAACAATGTAGATACATATGACTATCTCGGAATTAAACTCCATAGAAATGGGAGATTTGTACAAGCAATTAAAGCCCTTACCGAAAGCGCTACGAAAGCAATGTATTGTTTAATCAAGAAATCAAGGAATGTTAATTTACCTCTAGATTGCCTTTTAGATGCATTTGATATTATGATTGTTCCGATTCTCTTGTATGGTTCAGAGATATGGGGTTATGAGAAATTAGAAATTATGGAAAGAGTACACTTGAAATTTATTAAATTGGTTCCCGGCTTGAAAAATAGCACTCCTAATTTTATGCTTTACGGGGAATTTGGAAGAGAACCGCTAAGCATCAAAATCTATAAACGATTTATTTCACATTGGCATAAATTAGCCTCTGACAACATACAATGGAAACCCTCCCAGATTATATATAACTTTATTAACCATATCTCTGACAATACAAGTACAACCCCATGGTTATGTTTTGTGAAAAATATCCTTGATAACTGTGGCCTGTCTTATGTATTTTTAAAGCCGTCGGTATGCTCGACGCCTTGGCTTGTCTCAATGGTGGAAAACATTTACAGAACACAGTTCTTTCAAAACTGGAGATCCCAAGTGGCCATAAGCTCAAAGGGCAGTTATTATAAATATTTTAAATCCGAACCTAGTTTCGAAAAATATCTCCTCCTTCCAAAAGGCATACATTATCCAATTTTGAAATTAAGAACAGCTAATCACCATTTACCTATTGAGACAGGCCGATGGTTGAGTATTCCACGAGAAGACCGAAAATGTCCACTCTGTGATTCTAATGCTGTTGGAGACGAGTTTCACTACTTATTTAGATGTGAAACTTTTCTCCAACACCGACTATCTCTGAACGCCAAATATCTAAAATTTCCAAACATGTCCATCTTTAAAAAACTTTTAACAACCACAAGTACTAGAGATCTGAACAGCCTCTCCAAATTACTGAATCATATATTTAATGTATTTAGAAAATGAAGTGTAAGCTGCTATCTTGTATATTATGTAAAATGTATATTATGTTTATCTCATGTACCGCCGTTGGCGGTTTCTAGAGAATAAAGAGTTTTGAGAGATAGTAAATCCCTTTAAGTAAAAATATGAGTTTGCCTTAAATCCGTGTATTTATTGCATGTGAAGAAATAGTGTAAATCATTTTTGATTGGGTGACCACATGAACACGATGGGCTATCGATGATATGTCTGTTAAATAGGTCTGCATTTAGATCACTACAACATATTCGTAGGCGAGAGTGGACAATCTGACATTTTCGTGATCCATAGTTAAGATCAAAGAATACTGTCCTAATTTTATTCGTGGCTTACATCTTTTTGAAACCGGATAAAGTATCAATGTATTGGATCTCAGGACTAAGTGCATTCCATAACTTTATTGTATCGGGTAGGAATGATCTAGCATATGTTGCTGTTCGTCATTTCATTGGTCTCACGTTTGAGTTTTCTCTGAGGTTGGTTGTAGTTATTAATATTTGGTGCAGTGGGTATCAGGTTACAAAGATACTGAGGCGCGAGATTATTCTTCATTTTAAATAAGGTTGTCAGTTTGGAAACATATCTACGTTCAGCCAGTGGTTTTTGGTTGGTTTCTTCATATAACATTCGATGATTTGTTCCTCGAACTGCGCCACATATCGACCTCAACGCGTCAAGATTCAACTTTTCTAGTAACGTGCATTGTTCCTTGGTACAATTATCCCAAATGTGCCCACAATAATCAAAAACTGGTAAGATGAAAGATGTATATATAATTTCCAAACTTTTCCACGACAAGCGATATTTCAAGCTTGAAAGACAGTTTATCATAGGACTAGTTTTCTTGATCATAGAATTTATTTGAACATCCCAGTAACACTTTTCTTGGAAAGTCAACCCTAAATGTTTATGATGTTTTATTTCTTCAATAATTTCGCCATTCATTGTAAGATCGGGTTTCATATTCTTTTTTACTTTTCTACTAACCTTCCATTCTTTTGCCCAATTTGAAATTCTTGATAAATCATTGTTTAAGCATTCTGCGGTTACCTCTGGGTTGTCTAATGACGTATAATGACGTGTCATCTGCAAATAGTCTAATATTACTATCAATATCATCAACAATATCATTGATATATATGATGAACAATAGAGGTCCCAAGACAGAGCCTTGGGGGACTCCTGCATGTACTGTTTGAGGATTAGATGTGCGTCCATTTATTACCACTCTCTGGGTTCTATTGTTAAGATAACTTTCAACCCAATTTAATAAGTTTCCGTCAATACCATATGATTTTAACTTATGCAGGATTCCTTTATGCCCAACTTTATCAAAAGCATTACGAACATCGCAAAACACCGCTATTACTTCTTTACCAGCATCTAGTGCTTTAGCTGTGAAATCATATAAGTACGTTAGTTGATTAGTTATTGAATCGCCAGGGGTGAATCCGGACTTGAGATTTGACAGGAGATTCTTATCTCTTAAGAAGTTATCAACATATTTAAAGATGCATTTCTCAAATATTTTAGCAACGCAACTTGTTAATGCTACTGGTCTGTAATTTGAACAATCATATATATTGCCAGCTTTGTGGATAGGAATTACGTACGCTTCTTTCCAGGAATTAGGGAATTTAGACAGTTTTAGCGACAGATTAAATAGTTTAGTTAGAATCGGAGCTAATGAATCAGCACATGTTTTTAGTATTTTGTTACCTATTTTATCTGGACCTGTTGCTTTTGTAGTATCTACAGATAGCAGTATATCCTTTACTTCCCTGATCTCCAATACTATATCAGTCAAGGTACTTTCTCAGCGTTCATCAAGAGGAGGGGGGTCGTCATTAGGGTCTGTCACCTTAGATTGGTTAGTGAAGTAGTTATTCATGAGTTCTGTAACATCGTTCAGATCATCATATAGGATATCATCGTTGATGATTTAATGACAAGTCATTTTTGCGGACTTACTTTGCAGATATTTATTAACTATCTTCCACCATGTTTTTGTACCAGTTGATTCACTTATTGCAGTGTCAATCTTATTTGTATGCTGCCTTTTAGCTTTACGTACAGCTAATATTACGTTATTTCTAAGTATTTTGAATTTTTGCCATTCCAGTGGACGGTTAGTTCTCTTAGCGCCACCTAGCGGGTGTAGGGGTCGGACGTGTGTGAACTGAGCTCCGTGAAACGTGCACCTCAACGGAGTTTACTACAATAACGTTGTCATCTTGTGGTTTCATTTTGGTTCTAAATGTAAAAACAACAAGCATGGGTTGTGACAATACATTATTTAGAGCCAGAATTGGCTGTTTCAATTCAGTTTTTGTGACATTCATGGACAAGCGAGCGAGACAAGCCATGAACCGTATGCGCGTGCTGCACGTGCCACTGGGAGCACGCACATGTCTGAAGCTATGTTTGTTCCTGTCCCTGATACTGCTCCTATGCAACGACGTGGAAACTAACCCGGGCCCACCGAAAACCAGACAAACGACGATAGAGGGAGAGGTATGCACACATGAATTAATGAAAGAAATAAAGGAAATGAGAATGGAAATAAATGTAAATTTCAACAAACTGTCAAACAAAATTTAACATTTAGAACACGATATGGCATCGTTATCAGAGGAAAACTCCATCCTAAAATCAACAGTTACAACACTGACCAATAAAATAGACCAAAGGGAAAGTATTTCAAAGCAGAATAATCTTATTCTCTACAACTTAGATGAAACGCCAGGTGAGGCGCATGGAGACACTGAAGGAAAAATAATTGATTTGTTACAAAACACCATGCAATTATCAGATATCACAGAGCTAGACCGTGTCACCCGCCTTCCATCCAAATCCATCGGGGCCAGACCAGTTCTCATTACCTGTAAGAATCTCAAGGAGAGAAACAGTATCCTGCACGCAGCCAAACTTCTCAAAGGTAACGATGTGTCGATATCGCTGGACTACACGCAGAAAGTAAGATCCATTAGGAAGATTTTGAAAGGTTACATGATGGAGGCAAAATCAGAAGGTAAATTTGCAATACTTAGATCAGACAAACTCCAGATCGAAAATAAACTATATCGCCTCAACGATAGTAAAGACAACATCGTCTTGATTAAGTCATGGAAACCCAAGTCCAGAGACTCAGATTCGAACTCTACTAGGTAGGGGTAAGGCCAAGGTCCAGAACAAATCAGCTGCTGTAAATGCGTATTTTGGAATATAGAGGGTATTAAAAATAAACTTAACAAGCCAATTATTACAGATTTTTTGAAAAGATTCAATATCATATCCCTTGCTGAAACCTGGTCTAACGACAAAGATGTTTTATCGTTCCCTGGATACACTATCTTTAGTAGATGTCGACAGAAACATGAACATGCTTTTAGGAATTCTGGTGGCATCGCATTTATGATATCAGACTCGATATTGGAATATGTCTCTTTCTTACCCAGCTCGAGTGAGAAATGAAATTTCTGTCGGTTGAGCGGGGCGAATTAGATAGAAATTAATTTCTCTTTAGGGACAAACCAGATAAAAAGGGAGGTAATGCATAGCCCAGGGGGCGCTTTCAATATGTGTATAAGGGTGACGTCATAGCGCGGTAAGTTCATTCTCGGCTGCGACCACCAGGACTCAACATTGAGTCGATATATTTTGTGTTCCACGGGTTTTTTGTTCACGTTTTATCATGTCTGAACAGCCTGATCTTAACTCAAAGTTAGACAGCATTTTAGAGCGGATTGAAGCTTCTAAAGCCGATATTTTCAAAACTGTTGATGCTAAGTTCGCTGGTTTTAATGAAAACTATGAGCGGACGTGTCAAGAACTAGCTAAGTTGAAAGCTGAGAAGGAGTTTGTATGGAAGCACGAGGGTCACAAGATTCAATTTACGTTTAATTCAGAGACTTTAGATAGTCTTAAGCAGATGAAGTTTGCCTTGCAGTACGGCAAGTGTGAGTATCTGGGTGAGATTCTAGAGACAGAGATAGAGAGAGTGGAGAAGAGAAACAAGCTGATACGGATTGCTGACACGTCAGAGGGTGGGTGGGAGACAGTCCGTGAGTATCAAGCTAACGTTCTTGCGGACAACTCTGATGATGAGAGAAAGATTTCACGAGCTGACGCAAGGGCTGTCAAGAAGTTGGAGAGGAAGAAAACCAAAACTTCCCGTTTTTCGCCCTATTCGAGGCCTTCAGCGACTGTTACCCAGTCTACTCTGCGTCCTAGCAGTTTGTCTGCTCCTACCCAGCAGCCCTTTCGTGTTCAGCGCAGAGGCACGTGCTTCGCGTGCGGAGACCCGACTCACTGGAGGAGAGACTGCCCGTCTGTCACCGGGAGATCACAGCGAGACAGCAGGGACAGCAGAGACAACAGAGTCAATGAAAACAGAAGGATTGACGGATAAACACGGTAAATGTGATCTTATTCCATTAACTGATGACTTTTTTTAATATGAGCAGGGTTGTGCTGAGATTAAAGTGAGGGGGCGTCTTAGAATGTGTTGTGAATTTTGGCGGAACATTGGTGCGTCGGATTTTGTGCTTGATGTAATAGAAGCTGGATATAAAATTCCATTTTACTCCACACCTGTTCCTATGGAACTGAGAAATAACAGATCTGCTATTGCTCATCCTAGTTTTGTCTGTGAAGCTATCACAGATTTGCTACGTAAAGATCTCGTGGTGGAATGTGCTGCACCTCCATATGTGGTTAATCCGTTGTCTGTTTCCATTCAAGCTTCGGGGAAGAAAAGGTTGATCTTGGATTTGTCCGTTGTTAATAAACATGTTTTTAAACTGTCAGTAAAATATGAAGACTGGAAGACAGCTTTAATGTACATTAACGGCAACGATTGGATCGTAAAGTTTGACATTCACTCGGCGTATCACCATTTGGAAATATTTCCTCAACACACTGAGTATCTCGGTTTTTCTTGGGATTGGCCATGTGGTAGAAAATATTATAAGTTTTTAGTTTTGCCTTTCGGGTTGACATCTGCTCCGTATATATTTACCAAAGTAACTCGACAGTTGGTCAAGATGTGGAGACGTGAGGGTATACGTATTGTCACGTTTTTGGACGATGGTATAATGTCTGAGAGTTCACAGTCCAAGTGCGATGTGGCAGCTAAGAAAGTTAAGAGTGATTTGATTAAATCAGGTTTTGTCACGAAAGCGGAAAAGTCTTTGTGGTCTCCATCACAACGCTTAGAGTGGTTAGGATTCTGTGTAGACACGTCACTGTGCACATTAACAGTTCCTGACAGGAAGATACAGAAAGTGAAGGATGCTATCACTAGCTTGTTGATATGTTCCGAGGTGAGAGTCCCAGTAAGGCAACTAGCGTCAATTGTGGGACAAATCGTAGCTATGAAGCAAGTTGTTGGTAGTGTCAGTCAGCTGATGACGAGAGCTCTGTCTGTTGATGTTTTGAGTGCACAATCTTGGAGTGGCAAGATATGCTTATCTAAGCAAAGTATTCAGCAACTTCAGTTTTGGGTTTCAAACATCAGTGATTACAACTCGAGGTTGTTGTGTACAGATAGTTCCCCAAGTCGTATTGTGTACAGTGATGCTAGCAGCACTGGGTACGGAGGTTACTGTGTACAGTTCGGAGGAAGAGTTTCACACGGGGTGTGGTCGGTAGAGGAGATGAATATGAGCTCCACGTGGAGAGAGCTGAAGGCTGTGGCTATGGTTCTCCAGAGTTTTATGGCCTTTCTAGGTTCTCATTCTGTGAAATGGTTCACAGATAACCAGAGTGTAGTCGCGGTTGTCCACAAGGGTAGCATGAAAACGTATTTGCAAGTTGTTGCTATGGATATTTTCAAGCTTTGTTTGCATCACAAAGTGCAGTTGGAGGTTGAATGGATCCCGCGGAGGGAAAATGAACAGGCTGATTTTCTCAGTAAATTAGTTGATTCGGATGACTGGGGCGTTTGTCAGGACCTGTTTGAGTGGATTGATGCCGAATGGGGGCCTCATACAGTTGATAGGTTTGCCTCGTACTATAACAAGAAAGTCGATCGTTTTGACTCTCGTTATTGGAATCCCGGGTGTGAATCTGTTGATACGTTTACCGTTAGTTGGAGCGGTGAGATGAACTGGATTGTTCCCCCTGTCTGCCTGGTAGCCAGGGTATTGAAGCAAATGAGCAGGTACAGAGTTTAGGGTACACTTGTGGTGCCTAGATGGTTTTCAGCGAGCTTTTGGCCGTTGTTGTGTCCGAATGATATTTTCATATCGGAGGTGAAAGATGTCTTGCATCTGCCTGTGGTGAAAGAGGCATATGTGCCTAGTCGTTGTGGTGGTGGTTTGTTTGGTGTTGTAGATCTACAGTTTCCCATGTTAGCTTTGTACATTGATTACAGTGAATGATTTAATCCATGTGGTATTCCTTTGTGTTTCAGGTATTATTGAATGTATTTACCATGATGCTGTCTGTAAGCTGCCCGTGACTCTGAAGAGTGAGGTGTCTTCTCTGGCAGATCTCCTGGATGATGCCAGGGCAAAATCCACTTCTAGAGCTTATAGTCAGGTTTTCAACGCTTCAAGGTTTGGGCTCAGTCGCATGGGTTGTCTGTCGATTTGCCTGTAGCTCCTTTACACTGTGCTTTATATTTGCTTTCCCTCATACAGAACAGTTCAAGCATTTCCCCAGTTGTAAAAGCCTTTTACAGCATAAGATATACACACGTTATTATCGGCATCCCTAGTCCTACAGACAACACTCTTGTGAAGAACGTTTTAGAGGCGGGTAGACGCGGATTGTCAAAAGCCGTAGTTAAGAAACTTCCTGTGACTGGTGATCATGTGAAAGCTTTGTTTTCCTCAAGTTGTCTGAAATGTTTAAAAGATAGTAGAATTGTTACAATGGTTGCTATTGCGTATTGTGGGTTCTTGCGTTCTGATGAATTGTTACATATACGTAGATGTGACGTTGTTTTTCATGAGCAACATATGTCTATCTTTTTGGAGAAGTCAAAGACAGATGTTTATCGCGACGGTGCATGGGTGGTAATAGCATCTACTGGTTCTGAGTTCTGTCCTGTTCGACAGTTGAAAAGCTATTTGGATTTGGCAGTTATTAATGCTGACTCAGATGATTATATATTCAGGTCTATCTCGGCATGCAGTGGCGGTTATAGATTGAGGAGTGTAAATAAGCCACTTTCTTACACAAGACTGCGGGAGTTATTTGTGGATGCATTTGCTCCTCTAGTTCCAGATATTACTAAGTATGGACTTCATAGTTTGAGGGCTGGAGGTGCTACGGCTGCGGCCAATTGTGGTATTGCAGACAGACTGTTCAAACGACATGGTCGTTGGAAAAGTGAGAAGGCCAAGGATGGTTATGTGGAGGACAATTTACTTGCTAGGTTGAGTGTGTCAAAATCGCTTGGTTTGTAAATATACAGGGGAAATAAAAGTATTCCATACAAATGCCCTTTCTTTTTGTCTCACAAGTGTCGCAGGGGACTTACAAATATGTCGTTCTTTTATCTGGTTTGTGGTGGTGGTAGAAAGAGAAATGAAATTTCTGTCGGTTGAGCGGGGCGAATTAGATAGAATTGGCAGAAGAGTATCTACCTTGTAGAAGTTGAAGTGATACTTGCCTTGTGGGTGTCGGAAGTGATACCTACCTTGTAGGTGGATGGAAGTGTGTCTACCTTGTAGACGTTGAGAGTAATACTAACCTTATATTACAAGTGACGAAAGTGATGCCTGTTCGTTAGGTGGTGAATAGTAACAGTAAGTTTTATGTACATATGTTGTGATGCTATTTAGATTTCTTTAGATTGCAGCTATTGTTTGTAGATGCCTATGGAAGTCAATGTGATTGACGGGTTGTATGCGTGGAACATCGATGAGGCGTTATTAGGCCTAATGATAAGCATGTGATGTACCATGTACATTCGTAATAAACGCCTCGACAAGTGTCGCAGGGGACTTACAAATATGTTGTTCTTTTATCTGGTTTGTGGTGGTGGTAGAAAGAGAATATTGCCTGGCTATGTATCAAACGTCCCAACCAGGACCTCATCCTATACACAGGTGTTGTGTACTACTCCCCTGAAAACTCCAGCAAGTATGCAGATGAGGCAGTGTTCGACATACTAGAAGATGAGATCAACACCTTCAGGTCTACAGATCCACAGTGTCGAGTTATACTCCAGGGCGATCTGAATGCTTGTACAGGTGATGGATCACACAAGGATTTCATCCATAATGACGACGCTACCTATCTGCCGATTGATGACGACATTAACTATGTCCCAGACAGCGAGATCCCACCACGGATATCCCAGGACACTGTCATCAGCAGGCGCGGCCACGCCCTCCTAGACTTCTGTAAATTCTGGGCTAAGAATTTGCAATGGTAGGTTCTTTAAAGATAACCAATATTGGTTAAATAACATGTTTTGCTAACAGTGGCCAAAGTGTCGTGGACTATATCCTGTGCTCTGATAATGCTTTTTACTTGTTTAACGACTTTGATATATCTGATGAAGTAGAGCTGACACACCTCTCAGTCACATTTTCATTGTGTTTTGGTACGGATGTAAACATTCACTCTGACTCGAATAATCTCAAATCGAAAGTTAAATATCAATGGAAGGAAGAATGTCTGTCTCCCTATCTCCATAAATGGCAGTCATTGAATCCCGATGTTATTTGTAACTTTAACTATTACATTGAAAATAATGATATTAACAGTGCTTCATCTTTATTTCATGCCACGGTTGAGTCATGTGCTGCCCACTGTAAGAAAACTGGAATGTCGACATCGCAAGGGCACAAGGGAGACAACTGGTATGATGCGGAATGCCTCGCTGCGCGAAATACAGCTCGACGCCTGCTCCGTGCATTCCATGCATCTAACAGTTCATACAACCGACAGCAATACATCGACTCGTGGTCACAATATAAACAGTTATGTACATCAAAGATGTCAGAATCAACACCAGACTTTATAAACAGGCTGTGCGGTGCACTCACTGCAAAAGACAATAAAATGTTCTGGAGAACTATCCGACCCAAATCGCAATTTGTCAACAACAATATTGTACCATTAGACTGGAATAGACATTTTCATAATCTTTTCAAAGGTTTACATTCAACAGAGGAGTATGCAGAATTCTATGAGAGTATTAATCAATTTGTTAGTTCTATCTCTGACGCCATAATTGATCAATCTGCTTATTATGATGACTTAGACAATGAAATAAGCTTCCAGGAAATTGTAGATGCCATTAATAATATGCAAATTGGTAAAGCGCCTGGCTTTAGTGGTGTTTCTATAGAATTTTTTCAAAAATGCACCAAGTGTATGCATTGAAATGCTTAAATCATTATTTAATAGAATTCTATCTACAGGTGTCTATCCTCGAGAATGGACCTACGGAGTCATTATTCCAATCTATAAAAAAAAAGGCAGTGTCAATGATCTGGCCAATTATAGGCCTATCACATTATTGGAAGTATCCGGGAAAATATTTTCAAAAATCATAAGCAACAGATTAACATTATGGGCTGAGCGGGAAAGTTTTCTTACTCCAGAGCAGGCAGGATTTAGACATGGATTCCAGACACACGATAACATTTTTATACTTAATTCTGTCATTCAGAGGTACCTTTCTCTTCATAAAGGGAGGCTATACTGCGTATTTATTGACCTGAAAGCTGCGTTTGATTCAGTCGATCGCAATAGCCTTTTCTATAAACTTTGGCTGGGAAACGTTAAAGGCAAAACTTTTAGATTACTAAAGAGAATGTATGACTCTGTTAAATCATGTGTCTCGTTGAAAGAAGGTTACACAGCTTTTTTTAATTGTTCTCATTGCGTCCGTCAGGGATGCCAACTATCTCCTTTCCTGTTCTCATTCTTTGTGAATGATATTGTTGAAAGTTTAGCAGCAGATAACCAAAGATGTATAAATCTAGAAGTGATTGAACTCTTTATACTCCTCTTTGCCGACGATATTGCTCTTTTCGACTTCTCGGTCGGTGATTTACAAAAGAGATTAAACAAACTAGTTAGATATTGTGACCAGTGGAAACTTAAAATAAATGTGGCCAAGAGTAAAATAATTGTATTCAGAAAAGGTGGTAAACTAAAGAAGTGTGAAAAATTCTCTCTTAATAATGAGACCTTAGAAATTGTTCCATCATACAAATATCTTGGGATTCATCTCTCAAGCTCAGGCTCATGGTATATCACTCAAAAGACTTTGACCGAGCAGTCATGGAAAGTATTATGTTCATTAAGATCCTCTATACCTAACTTCTCCAATCTACCTATACCTATCTTGTTTCAAATATTTGATGTTAAAATTTTACCAATTTTGCTTTTCGACAGTGAAGTATGGGGCTTTCATGCATCACCCAATGTAATTAATATCCATGATAAATTCTGTAAACAGGTTTTGAATCTCCCAAGAAATACCCCAAATATTTTTGCCCGTGCTGAATTGGGTAGATATTCATTAAAAGTAAATATGTATTGTAGAATTATTAAATATTGGTTAAGATTAACTTCGCAAATTGATAATATTATTCTGAAGAAGGCCTATGAACATCAATATAACCTTTCAGAGAAAGGACGCCAATGTTGGGCATTGAATGTGAAAGGTCTCCTTAGCCGCTATGGTTTTGGAAATGTTTGGTTTTACCAAAATGTTGGAAATATCAAGGTTTTTATGTCACTATTTAGGCAAAGGTGTATTGGTGTATAGAACTTAGAACAACTATAATCCCATCATATTATCACACTTTTCCTTCATATATGAAGTTATACCAATTGTTTATGTCAAAGAACCTATCCACTATAAATAGTCTGGGGAAATATTTGTACCTAGCCAGAAAGAAACGTAATACCTTCTTGTGTCTGTAACACCCCTATATCCTGGTGTATATCTTGAGATTTTTGTCTATGATTTTATTGGCGCTTCGTTAATATGCACATTGTATGCTTTGTATAATGGGCCTGTGGTCCCTTTACTGGAATAAACCTCTCTCTCTCTCTCTCTTAGCGATTTTGTGTTGCCGTTTTCTGATAAGTGAACGTATTTCATTATTCATCCACAACGGGTCTCTTGATCTAATTAGTACAGTTTTGTTCGGTTATTCGCGTCACTAATACTGGTTAAGTCATGTGTTAGTTGAGATGTGATCAGGTTTAGTTCTTCGTTTTCGGATATTTGGATAGCAATAATATCTCGTTTCATGTTTTCTGTATTCGCTCTGGAATAGTCGTAAATTTTGCGCGTGTAATTATTTTCTCTTTTTATATCTGATTCCATATTAACATAAACCGGACAATGGTCACTACATATCGGATCCAGTACTCCCGAGTTTCGTACTTTGTTCATACATGTAACAAATATCAAGTCAAGTAATGTACGAGAATGAGAAGTGATCCGCGTTGGTTCCGTTATTAGTTGCTTCAGTCCGTATGCGGCTTCTATATAATTGATTTTAGATTTTGTATTGGTTAAAAGATCTAGATTAAAATCCCCTACAACTATGGTATTCATGTTCAAATCTATTGCTTTTGCAATGCTATTGTCAATTAGGTCCCAATATGCTTCCCTTTTGTCTGCTCTATAGAACGTACCAAATATATATGTTTGTCTTTTGCATTTTAATTTTATCCATATGGCCTCAAGCCCAATGAGATCCAAATTGTCCATTTGCACCGCACACAAGTGATCTTTTACATACACTGCAACCCCGCTGCCTCGACTCTCTCGATCTTTACGAAATGGTTCTTGAAAACCAGGAATCATGATTTCTTTGTTATCAATTCGGCGATGTAACCATGTTTCGGTGATGCAGATAACATCATAGGCGCTCAATTCAGCTTCTTATGTGTCTACCTTTCTTTCAAACTTCTAACGTTTGTATGAAGTATCTTTAGATCACTATGAAAAAGAGGTCCCGGATGTGGATGTACATCTCCACAGCACAATAGAAGTATTGAGATAATGATACTTACTGATGGATTGTACAAGCAAAGAAATCTCCACTTAAATACCGACATATTAAACTTCACCAATGATTTTAAGTGCACTTTGACTGCAAACTGACCCACTGCCTGTCTATACTGTGCTATGTCAACCGTCATCTATGTGTGTTCTACAAGAAAATAAGGCAGTGGGGGACAGAATAAATATACATGCATAACCACATTTGGAAACACAAACTGACTTCACACAATAGTTATTGATACAATGGTAACATCTGTATTTTGTATCGTGATTCACGTCGGATAACGGAGACGAAATGATGAATAAAATCATAAAGAAAAATAAATAACCCGGAAAATAAATCATGAGTGATAAGGAAAAGAATAAAGGAGAGATTCAGAGAAAATGTGTAAAATGTCAACTGCCTTGAATTGGATAAAGAAAAGTTCAACTGCTACCGAGCGCATGGTTTACATGCTGCACGTGCTTGAAATTAACAACTGAGGACTTCATGTCACATGGCAAGAGAGTTTGGAGTTTACGCTATGTGGGGGATAAACAAAAGGATTTTGAAATGGACATATCATACATTAAAGTAAACATTTACCTTTTCTTTGAAGTTTGCTATAATATATATGAGAAAAATGGAATACAATTTAGGTTAATTATGGTTTTGAAGTGTCATGTCACGGTGACCCTAATTATAGTAGACTAGTCAGGTGAAAACAGATCTGCCTTTTTAGGTTCATGTTTGAGAGAACATTCTACTGTCAATCTTACCTTGGTGAATTATACTATCACATCACCTGCTGTGCATTATAATTTGAAGCTAAATGTAAATGGTTAATCATCATGTTATATGTCATCTTGGAATCGATGTAACTGAATTAACTTTGTCATGACCTTATGTATAACACCAGTGGAAAGGATGTTAAAGTAAAATAATCTGTTCTCGGGACAACATAGAAATGTGACTAGCTTTAGCCCAAATTAATATTGCCCAACATAAATATACCCAAACTAAAAGCTCTTCAAACCCAAAAGCTTCATTGTCTACATAAATTACTGTAAATGTGAGAAAATATCACTGCAAAGAACAAATAAAAGATTTTTTAAAATAAATAAATATCTTTCATAATAACTAAACTAAACACCAAGTACTGATCAGGTTTTAAGTTTGAGGAAATAAATTTCGAATATTTCATATCATAAAAGATATGTTGTATATGATATGAAATAAGAAAAAGACATAATTCATAATTATCCAATTCTTGATCCATTTTCATTTGTTGTACTCTTGTGGTAACCTTGTACATGTAACAAGGTGGAAGAGGTAACCTAAGTTTTTTTTATTGAGTATAAACAAAGTATAAACAGCTGCTGAAGAGAATAAAAAAAATACGAACAATTATTTTAGTACTTGGCAATTAGTTCATACATTGTAGACATACATGCTATGTGTGTCGTATAATATGGGATACCATACCGTTCAAATAGTACCGTTAGTGGTTGATTTTGTTGACTGTAACAAAATACACTCAGAATCTAGACTTTATCACGTTTTTGTATCGTCTTTTACAAGTCACAATATAAGAATTTTCATTTCATAATAGTTTATTGTCACTGCTTATTTTACCTGGTACTGCACTCCTGATGCACTATATCCATAAGAAGTTTCAAACTATTTTGATCACTTGTCAAAAACAGAACACCTTTCTACTCATTCACACAGTTATAACTATGAGTAATCCTCAAGCTTCCAGTACCTCCTTCATATGTGATCTGTTCGCAACTTTCTTGAAGGATCCATCATTTAATTTGATTACAGTGACTCCATTCTTCACCCATGTGGACTCTATCTTCTTCTGCGCTGCTAGGTCTCGTGCTTCCTTAGCAAGTATTGCCCTTGTTCTTGTCAAATCTTCATTGAGGAAAAACTTGTTAGTGTAAGGAAGCTTGACATCTTTTAGTTTTCGCCTGTTGTCAAGTAAGGCCCTCTTTGTGGTGGAGTTCCGAAGTCCTGCCGCAAGTTCGTAAATTTTTCATCTAGTCTTTCAATTAAGTTAGTTTTTTCGAATCCCCAAACTTCACAACCATATAATAAAATTGGTTCTATCATGACATCTAAAGCTGATAAAATACAATCAATTGGTAGGTTTATATTGCGGGATTTCCTTAAAAGTGCAAACATTGCCTTTGTACCAGTATTTACAATTTCTTTGATAGCATAGTTAAATCTCCTATTACGATGGAGGTAAATACCAAGATAACAATACGAATCTAATGCCTCAAGAAGCTTATCAACGTAATAAAGTTTCACTTTAGATGACTTAGCAGGGCCACTACCAAAGACTTTAGCTTTGGTTTTTGATAGATTGACAGTTAACTTCCAATTGTTACAGTAATGATAGAATACATCAATAGATTTTTGAAGATCGTCTATATCATTACTAAGCAAAGCTGTGTCATCGGATGATCGGCATACAGTAATATTATAATTTCGATCCAGAGAGTAACATAAGTTTCCGAATACTCTAATTTAATACCCTGACAACCACTGTTTATTAGGTGCGATTCTAGATCATTTATAAAGAATGCAAATAATACAGGGCACAGATTTTCTCCTTGTCTTACACCAGACATACATAGGAAAAAGGGGGAGGATTTGTTATTCAAAAATACTGTTGACTTGATATCACTGAGCTTTTTAATTAGAGTGAGAAACCTCCCCTCCGCACCGGCGTTAAGCATTTGGTGCCATAGTCCAGCTCTCCATACAGAATCAAAAGCCTTAGTAGAGTCAATGAAGACACAGTATAGCTTTTGTTTTGACACTTTGAGGAAATCCATCAGTAATGATATCACAAAGAGGTGATCCACTGTTGAGAAGCCTTTCCGAAAGCTGGTTTGAGCAGGTGAAATGATATCTTCTACTTCAACAAATGGTGTTAATCTGTTTTTTAAAATACTAGTAAACAGCTTACCGAAACAACTAAGAAGGGTAATAGGTCGATATGAGTTGGGATCTAACATATCTCCTTTTTCCTTGTATACATTTTAATCTTCCTACAAGCCAATCCTTTGGCATAAAGCCCGAGGATAATATTATGTTAAAATAGTTTGCCAATATTGTCAATAATACCGCTGGAGCATGTTTAAAAACCTCGTTTGCTATAGGATCAAATCCTGGTGCTTTATTATTGTTTAGCTTTTTAACAGCAGATAGTATTTCATCCTCGATAATCCAGCGCTATTGTTCCGATAAATCTACCCACAAGATAATCCAGCGCTATTGTTCCGATAAATCTACACACAAGCGCTGGAAAACAGTAAGGGTAATTATCCTTAACCTAGTTACCTCCCTTCGCAATGACTCAGCGAAACGCTTGCTTTCTAATAACCAATGAGATCACTTGAAATCAAGGGTGAAATAACAAGCACTCTCGTGTCAGGATCTTGGCTTTCGCAGATGATTTGGAACGCCTGGTAGCACAGGGATTTTAATCATTTACTTCCACCCGTTTTGATGGACATGAATGCACCCTTCTTCTCGTACAGACTTCTTAAAACTTTCTTTTGAGTTTCTGTCAGATTTTCTATGCTGAATTTGTTACAAACTTTATCGTAATCGAGTGAGTCGGCCGCTGCTATGTTTGTTTCTATAAACAACGGTAGTGATGCGTTTTGATTGGTCGAGTTGTTTACGCAGATAGTGTCTGCGTTTCGTTTCTGATTGGATAACATGGACCAAAGAGGAGGTAACTAGGTTAGGGATAAATACCCTTACTGTTTTCCAGCGCTTGTGTGTAGATGTATCGGAACAATAGCGCTGGATTATCGAGGATGATAGTATTTCATCACAAGTGATATCTGAATTTAGGATATCCACACAGTTGTGGTGGATTTTGATCCTTCTTTACATTTAATTCTTTAATCAAGATGTGTTTGTTAAACACGGATGCCCCCCGATACACCAAAGTTATGGCCAAGGTTAAAGTTTTCTGAAAATGTGAACTGCGGCAAGGTCAAGGTCACAAGGTCAAATATGATGACCTCATCTGAAGGTCTCATCACAAGGTATGCACATGTCAAACTGAAAGTCCTAGCTCTGAGCAATCCAAAGTTTTGGCCAAGTTTTTGTGGACTAACACAGACAGACAGACGGACAGACAGACGGACAGGTGAAAAACAATATACCGCGGAATCTCCGATTCGGGGGCATAAAAATTCAAAAAATGAATCCATGTTTGGTTGTTTATCATTTTCAGTGTTATAGACTTGTTTAAAATATTCCAATATTCCTTTGTCTGTTATTGCGATGAAGGGTGGTTCTTGCCTTAGCTTTATATTGTTTGATCTGTTTATCTAAGCACTTTTTGTATGATTTGGATGCATTTCTATACTTGGTTTTATTAGGCAGAGATTTATTTTTGTTAAAATCACGTTTTGATTTATAAAAACGACTTCGCATCATTCTACACTCCTGATTAAACCATGGCTTTTGCCTTTTATTACCTTTTCGTTTCAATACATCAACACCATTGTTGTGTTTAATACCAAAAGAAGAGCTAGCTGCATCAAGAAATATCAGAAGCGATGTCACAGACAAACTGTTGAAATTGCTGGACTCAATTCGATAGAGTATGATGTCGAGCTTCTCCGTGTCGATATTATCATGGAACTGAGTGGCAAGTTTCTGATCAAAACGGTTTGGTTGATTTGCCTGTAAGGTTGTGCCTTTAGTTGCGCTAGGGACGGCCTGATCAACGTCCGGGGGAGTCGGAGCTAATATGGAAAATGATAAAGGGCAGTGTACATCTGAGTAAAAGGGTAAGAACTCTTCAACTGTAAAGTTACAAGTCATGCGAAGTGCTGATGGAGAAGCAATCAGATAATCAACGACAGATTTGTCTTTACAAGAATCCGGTTGTGTTCGACCATTAAAAATGAACATGTTTAAGCCTTTGCACATATGGAGTAGTTTGAGTCCATGACAATTTAGTCCACTTGAGTCATGTGACATTCTTTGCAGTGGTAAATTAAGGGAATTTAAAAATGCTTCTCGATCTAGAACATTTCCAATATCTTATACATCGATATCTAACTCATCAGTGAGACGTTCATCAATACAACAGTACTCACATGATGTACTAGTCCTGGCATCAAAATCACCTACTAAGGAGATGCGATGCGCCAGCCGAGCCCAACCTTTATATCCCGATACTGTACTGCTGCTACGAGTTCGCTATCTATCTGAGAGCACAGTTAAATGCTTGAGTCGTGAAAAACATGTATTAAACTGAATATATTTAATATGACTTGTCAATACATTTGGGAAACATTCTCTCGAACACAACATGTAAAACATTGACCTTTCTCATTTTCATATGCAAATGTTAGAGACATTGACGTCATCATCGTTTCTGTGAGCACTGAATTTCTTAAATTGTCCCAGGTGCATGAGGCGTACATTTTATATAAAGCGTACGAGTCGTGCTAAAGTGGGCGTCATTGCATGAGCATACACGATAAGCACGTTTTTATTTTTTTTAAATGAGCACCAATACATTTCATTCATATAAAGACCGAGTGGGTTTTAGAATGAATCAGTTCACACAATGGCTTCATCATGGACAGTCCAAGGACAAGTACACTATTCATTCAGGAAAGGTAACTTTACTTTTTACTGCTTACCTTTTAAAATGTGTATTTAAAAAATTCAATACTAATTTTCATTAAATTGGTTTATAACAGATATTGTTTTTTGTATTTCAAACAGTTTCCCGTTATATTCCCGTCATAAATTATTTCAGGTTACTGCAGCAACGGAATAGTGCTCAAACTGTCTATGGGAATGGATTTAGTAGGTAACGTCGTATTGGACTTGGCTCGGACACAACCCAATACAAGGTTTCGGTGAGACGACCCTGTAGCATCCATCCTTACACACGTAATTAAGAGATGAGCTAACAGGATGGGCACACAGCTTGTACCGAGTAGTGACCATTACATGTTTGATTCAATTATTGTTATATCGGGCTAACATCATTTTAAAAACTGGTCAGTCTCGTAGTGACCTTGAAAATGAGGTCTGTGTGTTCCCCAAATGAAGACTGGTACCGAATTTGAAGACTCTAGGTGCAGTGGTTCATGAAATATCGCGCTAACAAGATTTTATCTAAAACAATTTCAAAGTATCGTATTGACCTTGAAAATGAGTACATCGGTAAAAATCATCTGCTATAGCTGTTTTGGGTGAAACTGGTAGATACAATCTGTGTATAAGATATTATTGTAATTGTATTGGATATTGGTGCCGGTTAATACGATTACACCCTTCGCGACATCCTGCATCAGCTTATCAAATGTTAAAGCAGCATGATGAAAATGGTAGCCAGAACTGGGTATCCCATGTACGCACACTTTTAGCCACAACAGGCCAAACCAAGATTGCGGTGGTTTCTCTCTTGTTATGTCTGCATTTAAGAAGAACTGTATTGAATTAAATATTCAAGACTGGTATGCAAGATTAGACAAGTCACATTACCTATCTTCTTTACCTTCTATAAGTCCTTCAAGTTTGTTTTTGTAGCTGAATCATATTTATATTCAGATACTGTACCTAAAGATTTATTAAAACCGTAATGAAATAGGTTGTCAGTCACATAACCTTCTTGTTGTTTACATGAGATAAAAGATGAATACCATGTTATTCTCGTATGTCCATATTTTGAGCCCCGTTTACATGCACCGTTTGCCCCCGGGGGCAAAATACCCCAGGGGCAAATTTACCTCCAGGAGGCAAATTGCGTCATGTAAAAGGTACACATAGGGGGTAAATATTCGCCCCATGGGGGGTATTGAGGCAAAATTTGCCCTAGCTAAATAGGTGGAGCAAATCTGTTACCCCCAGGGGTAAATATACCCCTAGGGGCAAACGTGGCATGTAAACGGTCTTTTTACATTTTAAAGGGAGCAAAACAAGTTCCAATATACCATACAGAACTCTGCACCTGCACCAATACACAAGTACATGAGTTTGACACAATTTATTCTCAAGGAACCGATAAGTTGTAATTCCGAGCACCTTGTTGGATATTATTTTTCTTATCTAAGACAATGTTCATGTGTACAAATTGAAAAATAAGACTCAAATTCACAATCACAGCTTAGACTAGTGTTACTCAAGGGCCCCGGCTGCAGATAGTGCTATGTCCCCTTTTGACAGATTAGAAGACATTGTTTTGGTCGACGTTCTGACAGCTTTGGCGTAAGTGTAGACGTTCCCATTGTTCCCAAGCATAACTCTAAAACTACTTGACAAATCGTACTGCCTCTCCATGTCATATAGATGTTTGTTATGGGTATTTCAAATTTTATTTGTTTATGTTTCCTTTGAAACAATTTCGACAATTTGTCTTTTTGAAGGCTAGAGTTTGTTTCCGGAACATAACTCTAAATTTGCCTCTCCATATCACTTTCACTATAAATGTGATTTATGGGATATTGAGCTGCTTGTCAATTCCATTTCTTTCTGGTCCCGTGGCGATAATTTTGGATTTAGTTTTTCGAATGGTAGGATTTGTGCTCAGTGCATAACTTTTAAGATTGAATTAAACTGGCAGGCAAAAGAAAGTGAACATCTGTTTTAAATCACTATAATTAAAAAATTAAATATGGTAGAAGTTTGAGATCAGGTACATTGGATGTTTCATTCATTTCGGAAAACATCAAACTCCTAAACTTTAATGTTTAATTAGCCAGTTTGGCACACAAGATATCCAAACGATGTAGGGGTAAAAAAAACACAATCAAAACACGTTAATTTTGATTCTTTCTATTCCCTTAAGTCGTTCAATTTGTAAAATGTGCCAAATGGTGCCAAATGTGGTCGATTCGTGTGTCAGGCATTATGAAATGCACTGTCTGATCGAGAATTGAAAATGTCTTATGACGTCACCGACAGCTGTTTCTGTGTTCATGCAAAACCTGTATCGACGCTTGTTCATTAACTGGAGGGAATGGTTTGATTCTAACACGCCATTGTGGACCGTCTGACAGTTGTCCAATCAGCGACAAGTATTGAGAAAAAAGAAATTATTGTAAAGCTGTAACGTCGCAAGTTAATGTTTAGGCCCTGTGTATCCGGTGCTGACTGTCAACATCAATAATATCCAGTTTCCATAATTTCATTTTAAAAAGTTTATACTTTCTTTTGCCTGTCAGTTTATAATGCTATTCTAAGGTGAATTGGAGGCAGTGGAGACATATTTTTGTAAGAGTAAACCGCTTTGTAGGTACCTTCCATATTCACTACAATATATTAAAAAATGGTGTCTGACAGATAGATAGCTTGATTTTATTGTAAATGTTGTCACAGAATAAGAACATATTAATACGAGTAATAACTCAGTTTGAAGCAATTTTAGCATGATTCAGTGGCAGTTTGTAAGCTCTTGGCTATGGAATATGCGTTCTGGAGCCTTGTCAAAACCAGTAGTAATCTATCAACGTTTATACCATATTGAAGTTATTGAACTGAATGCATATCTGAAATTTGAGAGCTTGTAATGGGAAATAGATTCCAATAGTTTGCAGTTAGTTTATAGGTCACAGGACCATGCTACCAAAGAAGTGTTATCATGGTAATTCTTGGTAGGATGATAGCACAACATGACTCCTCAGTATTTAGAAATGTTTGATAATGGTGAATATTACAGTATTTACCCCCCTTTCTTAAAACCCATGTAAACGCAAATTGATTTGTCCTTTGCCCCTGGGGGTATTTTAACCCTGGTGGCAAATAGGTGTCATGTAAACGCAGCTAAAATGGTATGTAACTTCTTTTTACATCAATCATCCTACAAGAATGAAATTCGGTATGTTAATATCCTGTGAGAACTTGCCATTAATTAAAAATCGTTTTGAGAAGAACTCGGGTATTTACATGATGCAAATGTAACACCACATCGTATTATCGCTATTATGATGTAGTCTGGGCCATAAGGCCTTTAATTCTGAATAAAGTCGGTCTGTCAGTAAAGATAACCCAAATCGACTGGTGTCTGCGTATTCCCATAATGAAGACTGGTAATAAATTTGAAAACTCTAGGTGCAGCGGTTCATGAGATATCGCACTAACAAAAAACTGGAAGGAAGGACGTACGGATGTACGAAGCTGAATACTATATCCCCCGCCCGCTCCGAGCTTCGCGGCGGTGGGGGACAAAAACAACCTATTATATTTTAAAACATTGGTAACATTGGTTGATGCGTGTCACTGTTTCTCTTACTTTGAGATATAAATTAAACACATTTGAAAAATTCCAATTGACCTCACATTACTTGCTTTTTTTACATGCTTATTTCTTCTTCTAGGAATCTCAAGCTCCTGAACATAGAAGACCAAGCGACTTGTTCCTTTCGGAAAGGGAACACAGCAATTCAGTTGTCAGTGTAATAGGATCATTCTCCACTAAACGTGCATTTACCAGAAAATAATGTCTCCGTTGGATATCTTTTGAACGTTTTTTTGGAAATTATAAATTTAAAAATAAAATATACCTTACTTGATGGCAGTATCAGTACACATTTAACATACGTTATATAAACCAATATGTTTTTCATTCAGGCTTCTAAATGTGTCAAATCTAGACAAATATGCATGTCTCCAGTCGATAGGCAGTTACAATTATATCTGTCTAATTGAAATGTATGCATAATAAATTCTAAAAAAAGGAGCCACTAGCTCTGTAGCTCATTAAAATGTAAACCTCTAGGTGAGGGGTACAACAAATAGGTAGCACTTTAAATGGAGAATATACAAAAGGTCTTAACCCTTTCACCCTACAGGCCTCTATAGAGGCCAGAAAACGTATTAGCGTTCAGGTTTCTTAGTGGTGAAAGGGTTAAGGTCTTTACCCTCTGACAAATATTTGAGGCCAGAGATAAAATCCACTACAAATAAAGGCACTTGAAGATTTAATTTATTACTGTTGTTTCCTTTAAATTAACTCCCTTTGAAGAGCACATAAAACCTCAATATGAAAATAGCTTTTCAGATCTGTGACCTATATTTGGGGTAGCAGGATCACAAAATCTACAATTTTTAATCCCAATTGGCCAAAGAGTTTGTACAGGAAATTTAAAGTCTCTAGGTTCAGTGGTTCTTGAGAAGAAGATGAAAATAGGTTTTCAGGTCATGACCTCTGCGACCTATATTTGAGGTCGCAGGGTCAACAAATCTACAATTTAGAATCCCAATTAGCCAAGGAGTCTGCACACAACTTTTCAGCTCTCTAGACCTTTTGGAACTAGAGAAGAAGATGAAAATAGGTTTCTGGGGTTGTGACCCCTGTGACCCCAATTGAGGTCACAGGGTCATGACATCTCGATTTAGAATCCCCATTAGTAGTCTGCACACAACTTTTCAGATCCCTACACCAAGTGGTTCTGGAGAAGAAGACGGAAATGCGAAAAGATGTCTCGATAGCACAGGAATACATTCAGTATGATTCAATTATTTTAGTATATCAATGTTTTTCAAAAACATCTCAGATATAGGTGTCTCCAAAATGACAGAGAGATACGTTACCAAAATTCATATCGTATTATCAAATCAAATCCTAGGGTATACACAATTAATAACGATGTCATCTTAACCCAAAATAGATAAACAACAATATATTACAATCATCTGAAACACACAAAGTCGTATTTAAGTATAGTTTTGGGTAGACTACTCAAAATTGGAAACGGTACGCGAAAATGTCAACAGATACGTCACCTTTGTTGCCTTCCATCGTGGAATTATTCTGCTTACAGTCACCAACCCTCATACATGGCTTATCTTACACGTAGTGATTTGAATAGTTTGAGGGTGACAATACTCTAGTTGTCATAGTTTGAAGTGTGGAATAGTTTGAAGGCCATGATTGGAAATGATAAGAAGAGAGAAGGAGTCGCTACATCTGACACTAAGTACTTTGCTGAAGACCTTAATTCATTTCATGCTAGATTTGATACCAGGGATTTTTCAGATGAATTAAAAAATGAACTTGATTCTTCAGTTTTCATAAATACCACAAGTGACCTCAAACTTAGTGTAGAGAATGTAAAATCATGCTTTACTAAAATTAATATACGTAAAGCTTCTGGGCCTGATAATTTAAAAGGCAGTGTGCTCAAGTCTTGCGCTGATCAACTGGCCCCAATTTTTTGCAAGCTGTACTCAAGCCTCTCTTGATGCTCATGAAATACCGAAGATATGGAAAGATTCCACAGTGATTCCAGTTCCTAAACGATCTAGACCAAAAGAACTAAATGATTATAGACCTGTTTCCCTCACGTCAGTGGCCATGAAATGTTTTACAGAGGTTATTGCTTCCCGTTTTATTACAGAGTATGAATGATATTTTGGATCCATTACAATTTGCCTATCGTGCAAGGCGTGGCGTGGAACATGCCACTCTAACTGTGTTGAATAAATTGTATAATCATCTTGAAACTCCAAAATATTATGCCCGAATATTATATGTTGATTTCTCATCAGCGTTTGATACAATCCAGCCCCACCTTCTTGTCCGTAAACTCATAAACTTGAGTGTCAATCCCTCTATCATTAAATGGATAAGTAATTTTCTGACCAACAGGACACAGTCTGTTCGTGTCAATGATTGCCAGTCTTCAACTGTTACTATCAACACTGGTACTCCTCAGGGATGCGTGTTGTCACCGTTGTTATTTATTACATATACAAATGACTGTATGGCACAAGATCCATCCTGTTCAATTGTGAAGTTCGCGGATGACGCGGCACTCATTGCTCCATTGAATAATAATTCTAATGAAGATGGATATCGATCAGAAATTTCTAATCTTACAGATTGGTGCCAGATAAATTTTCTTCACATAAATGTTAAGATAACAAAGGAAATGATATTTGATTTTAGAACCAGAGATAAGCCACTAGAATATGTTAGTATGAATGATACTCCTGTTGAATTTGTCTCGGAATTTAAGTATCTAGGTACCATCATTGATGATAAATTGAATTGGAATAGTAATACTGAAGCTCTGTACACAAAGTGTCAACAGAGATTATATTTTATGAGGAAATTAAGATCTTTTGATGTTGTTATGAAATTATTGAAAGTTTTTCACACATGCTTTGTCCAGAGCGTCTGGTCTTTTGGCGTACAATGTTGGTAGCTCTCTGATCTTCAAAACAGAAACAAACTAATCAAATTAGAAACAAACTAATCAAAACAGAAACAAACTATTCAAAATAGAAACAAACTAATCAAAACAGAAACAAACTAATCAAAACAGAAACAAACTGATCAAAATAGAAACAAACTAATCAAAATAGAAACAAACTAATCAAAATTGTGAACATTAGTTCAAAAATTGTCGGTACCATTATAGACCATCCAATGTCAATAAATGATTTTATTACATGCTCGGAAAATCATTTCGGATACATCACACATTTATACTCAGAATATTCACTTTTGCCATCTGGAAAACGTTTTAATATGCCTTATCATAAGTCAAACCGAACAAGGAAATCTTTTGTACCTTGTAGTATTTCAATTCTGAACAAAAATGAAATATGTACGTTTAAATTGTTGAAACTGTAAGTGTTGTATTGTAAATATATGTAGTGTAATAATGTATTATCATGTCATGCTCTGTTGGATGTACAAAGAATACCCTTTTGGGTAATAAAGTGTTATCTAATCTTATCTTATCTTATCTTACTCTTCTGCCTTTAAGGGGTTGTCCAACACATCCAAATACATGTTAAGTCCAGCAGATATGTTACCAACAGATACGTTACCAATATGCAATACATTACCAAAGGGGAGAAAAATTGTCTGACTGCATGTGGAGCCCACAGGCGACAGGATGATTGACAATATGTTCACAAAAGATGCATTTCCGGTACCAAGGAGGGCCGTATGAAAGGGTATGCCACCAAACTGAACGAGAAGTATTTGTTATCGAATCAATCTTGTTTCATAAACAGTATGAAGATTGTGAATACGCTACTTGGTTTTTCTATATGTTAACTTTTTCACACAAAGTTTATTTCCAAATTATGTTCTAGTAAGATTAGTGCAGTGGTTAATTATGACAGGAAATGATGTATGTATGGTAACCTTGTTGCATTTATGGAAGATATTTGTTGCTCATTTTCTATCAGATGCTGTAGTGGTTTCTTCTGATATTAACTATATCATACAAAAGTTATCTCTGTTTTATGATTATAAAGAGCTTAGTGCATTGATAAATTACGAAATGATTGTGAGGTTTTTCAAGATAACGTATCTGTTGCATTTACTGACGTATCTGTTGCTTATTTTCTGTAGTACACATTCTATCAGAGTTTACTAACGTTTGAATAGTTTAGCATTATATGATGTTAACATGCTATATGTTAGTATACAAGTTCATGTTTTGGGGTTAAATTATGTGTATCTTATATTGAACTAGATTCATGACATATTTGTCGCCTGATGAAAAACATCTTCAGGTTAAGTTGTTTATACTGGCCTCTTTCTGTTCTTCGAGGATGTTGAGGACAGGAAGATACCTCCCTGGATAACAATGCACACCTGTACATACGTTTATGAAGAAACTGATATGTTTGTATATTATATATGTTTAAAAAATAAGTTTTTCCTATTTACATAAACCATTTTAACATATTTAGAAACAGGACATTTTCAGACCCGACAAGAGATGTTAACATTTCAATAAAATACAATAATATAGGTTTTATTCGTGCTGTTGTGTAAACATAACTCACTCTATATACGTTGTGTAGTAACGTATTTGTTCAAACACAAAAAAGGTGTCTTTCAGTGTTGACCAAAATAAAATCAAGCAAAAGGATGCTACAGTCCAGCCACTTCAGAAAATTGTTCCCCTGACTCTCCCCTACAGATTCCGTATACAAATATTAATCTATGAGACATTTTATTTCCAAGCACCTACACCAACCAATATGCATATATGCACGTTTAGTGGAGAATGAACCAATAAGTGTTTAATTGTGTATTATCCACATAAATAAAACAATCAGTTGGCATTGTTTGTTGTTTTTTTTTAAAAAGTCTGTGAACAAGTTTTATGAGCATGATACCAGAACGCAACCAGACAAAGGTACATCTGTCGGGATATAATTGTACTCTACGTGACCAAAATACAATCATTTGATTGGACGAAAGCATTGACTGTGCTCTTATCAAATATTTATTTTCTTTTATTTCATGTTTAGTGATTTGCAGTCAGTAGTGCATGCCGATATACAGCATGCGTCTCATTGCAAAAACATATTCACCTTTTATCATATATTGTCCGTAGCGTAGTGTAGATATGTTGGCAAAGATAGAAAATAATCGGATATTTTTTTCTGCATTTGGTCGGACAAATCTAGATCTCAGAAAATGACTAAGTAATAAATAGAGCCATGGGCTCTGCAGCTCATCAGGTCCTACCATGCATATATAAGGATAAATCTAACACATAAAACACTCATTTTGTTTTTTTTATGGTTTCGACAATTTACAAAGTTCAACAAGTTTTCTTTTTAATACCAGCTTTCCTAATAACCTTAAAAATAACAAAAAAGTGTTGCACCCCTATATGTGTGAGATTTCAAAGGTCCTTTTGGTGAAAAGACCCATACTAAAGTTTGATCAGTGGAATGGGAAGAATGGAATAGCACACATTAAAATAACCAATATTCACTTTGTTCTCAACAATACTTATTTTCTGACATCAAATAACCAAAATTGTAACACTGCATATTAATCAAATGCAGTGAAATATGATCTTGTAAGCTTATAATTCTACCATATCATAGCATACAATTATGTTTACTGTCACATGATCCCCTATATAAATAAAAGGATAAATGTAACATATCAAATAATATGACATTGCTTATGTGATCCATACCATATGAACAAAATAAAAGGTTAAGGAAGTTTTGCTTTTAATACAGGTTTCCCAATTACCTTTACAAAATCTTCAACTATGTTTCTGCTACATCACCTTATCTTCCCTGACCCATTATCAGCCCAAAACACCTCCCCCACCCTTCAGGTAACCAACAGGGACACTTCTCCTTCCAGCTCTCTTTGCCATTCTTATGTAAGACACCACCTGCTAAATAACACCTCTGAAACAAAATACACAGGGCACAAGAACTCTGGAGCTAACTAACAAACTGACCTCTCACTCACTGTTTATGACATTTGATATCTATGATGAAATAATATGAACTTTTGATACATAATACTGGGAAAGACCAAAGAGTAATAAAAAATCATTATATAACAAACACACACTGCAATAGAAGAAGTCACCTTGTTGCTACTGTCTTGAATTTTATTGTCATCCATGTAATTACATAAAACATTCTATAAGATGTCATTTCAATATAAAAATAATAAATAACTAGATGAGTGTTTGCGGGACACCGCAAAAGCAGAGTTGCCCCGAAACTTTGGGTCTCGCCTTTCCCTGTTCCGCCTTCTCGTCAGCATAAATAAAATGGGAATTTGTTCATTATTCAAGTCATTCTAACAAGTTGAATCATCACTGGAGTCACTTTTCACAAGTTTGTTCTTAAAACCTATTTCTGATTTCAAAATTGGATCAAAGGATGAACATGGCCTTAACCAATATCTCATGACCTTGACCTTTGACCTTCAAGGTCACACCATCAATGATTGCTTTTCATTGTGTATAATAATTATGCAATGATTCAAAGTGTTAATAGTTGAAATAAGACATTTTCGCAAAAGCATGCTTGAATTGTGACCTAACTATGACCTTGACCTTTGACGGATGTTAACGAAAACCTTTTCAAGTCTTGGCCATTTCTCCATAGTTGATATACACCAAATAAGAGCCTGATAGCACAAATATTTTTTAAGTTATCGTGTTTACAAGGAGTTTTTTTTTAGCGATTTCAGAACTCGTGACCTTGACCTTTGACCTTGAATATGAACATGTCAAAACAATTCCCCAGGGGCGGAAGTTAGAAGTTATGTATATGAGTTCTCAAAACCTTCTAGGAAAAAAGTTATAGCCAATACAAAACGCGGCGGCGATGGAAAGTGCGCAAAAACTGATAGCAGCCCCGACCAAGTCGGGGCTGCTAATGATACAAGGGCCATTGAATGTCTGTATTCATAGTTAGTCACAATACCCGCACTGCTTTATCAAATTACACAACCAGAGAAATGGAGAGCAGGGGAGGGGATAGGGTAACAGGATAGGAGAGGGGGAGCATGGGGGAGGCAGACATTCTGCAGTTAAGATGATGCAATTAAGTGGCTCATATTACATCTCATGGCTGGTTCTCTCCACAGTGAAAACGGTTTCTGGCTTTGCGATTTGAAGGGCTGGACAATTAAGTCACAGTTAGAATACCAGTAATCATTATGATACAGACATAACAATGATAGCGTTAGAAAGCCCTTGCACACACCTTTGAAATCTATACCTTAGCAGAACAGCATTACATAAAATTGCATTGCGTTTAAACAAGGCTTGAGTATAAGTGATTTTTTATACAGAATGTTTTCATTAATAATTTTCTTACTTTTCATGCAAAAGACTTGAAATTTGGAACTCTTGATATTCACTAAACATAGATGATATCCTCAAAAATAGAGTGTTCTAGGGACATTGGTTTCTGAGATGAAAAATATACCTTTACATAATTTTTTTTACATACCTTGACATACCCTCTGTTGCAATGCATGACCTCTAAACAAACAACTCCTGCAAGCAAGGCTCTGAACCACTGTTATATAAAATTATGTAATAGGCTCTAGTATCTCTATGCTGGCTTGATACAGCCTGGGACAAGAAGGAACAAGAAAAAATAGAGCCACTGGCTCTAAAGCTCATCAGGAATCATGTTATTAATTATCCCTAAAGAAAAGATTAAGATATCACATAATAAGTCATTGCCCAGTCATCAAACTTATTATCAAAATTGGTTACACATTAATCCATATTCATTATAAATAATGTAGACCTTTGCAGTTTATTGTTTTACTTCTTATTTTTAATCTGGAATTATCAACATTTATTACATAATGAAAAAGAGCCCCCTTTTTGTTTCTAAAAATCCTGTTTCTCATAGGCTCATAGTTTCATAGTTTCATAGGCTCCTTTTCAATATTTAATTAATAGATTCTATTGAGCATCTGAGTGTAAGACTAAATCAGTAACACAGCAGAGAAGTAACCTGAAACCTCCGTGTATTAGCTGCTGTTTGCATCTCTGCCAGGGAGTGGTCACTCCCCAGGCCAACACCTGCAATTATGCAACATGCAGACCCTGGACTCACAGTCAGTAAATTATATATTTTAAATTTTGTTTTCCCCATCTTTATTAATTTTCGTTATTGGAAAAGAAGATGTGGTATCACCAACTCATGTAGCTAGTTTTAATAGTCTTATCTTACTTCATCACCAGTCATATTTAGTTCACATATCTAATGTAAAATAAAACATTTGTTAACCCTTTTTAAATGTTTTCCTATGCATCCTGTCACAATATTCAGTTCACAGACTATTCAATAGTTCTTATTTCACATTGATTACATCAAACATGTCCATAATGTAGTATTACTCTTAAGCTGACATATGAAGTGCACATAAAATCTCATTATCTTCACAGTTCATTAAAACAGCTGTTTTAAGTGATTACCCCTGTGATCCATATTTGGGGTCACAAGATCACCAAATCTACAATTTAGAATCCCCATTGGCCAAAGAGTCTGTACATAACATTTCAGCTTTCTAGAGCTTTTGGGACTGGAGAAAAAGATGAAAAATGCTTGTTAGGTTGTGACCCCAAATAAGGAAGCCACAGGGGTCACAACCTAAAAAGCATTTTTCATCTTTTTCCAAATCTACAATTTAGAATCCCCGTCAATCAAGGAGTCTGTTCATAAAATTTCAGCTCTCTATGTTCATTGGGACTGGAGAAGAAGATGAAAATAGCTTTTTAGGTAGTGACCCCTGTGGCCCTTATTTGGGGTCACTGGGTCACCAAATCTACAATTTAGAATCCCATTTTAGAGTCATTGGTTCCGGAGAAGAAGTCGAAAAAGTGAAAAGTTTACGGAATGACGGACGGACGGACGGATGGACGGACGCCATCCCATCGGGCCTTTCAGGCCTGATGAACTAAAAACCTGAATTTTATAATAGCTCTAAAATCTGTATTTCTCACAGTGAAAATATGAAACTTTCAGGTTGTAGTCTCCATCATACAAAGATGATGTTCACCAAAAATTAGCTTCCTGGCTTTAATAGTTCCTGAAGTGAATTTTTACATTTGATTTAACACCCTGCCACGCCCATATTTGAGAAGTGATTTTTACCAAATAAACAGACTTTAATCTAGATGTTATATACATGTAGATGTTCTTCTGAAAATATTACCTTTCTGTTTCAAATAGTTTTGGAGAAGAAGTCATTTAAAGATTTGAGACCGGACCCCCCTGCCACGCCCATATCTGATGGGCGGTCAATTTCAAATGAACAAAGTTGAAACTACATGAACATTTCTATGTCAACTGGTTTCGGAGAAAACGTCGTTTAAAGGATTTACTTTCAACGTCTCTGGCGGCCATATTTGTGGGCGTTTGAATTCGTGATGAACAAACTTTGACCCCCTAGGTGATGGGTACCCACCCTACAAATTACAGCTTTGGAGGTGTAACGGTTCTGGAGGAGAAGGCGAAAATGTCAAAAGTTTACGGACGACGCCAGACGGATGACGGACGCCGGCACATGCCATAGGCCCATCTGGCCTTTACAGGCCCGATGAGCTAAATATACAGAAATTCGTAAAAACAAATCCCCCAATCGTCACTGCACCTCTCTTGGTAGTGTTTGATAGTGTAGAAAATCTGTGCAAAGTTTTTTCTCCTTCTGAAATATGGTACAATGTTAGTGTAAACTTGTCTCCCTGTAGAACTTCGTAATCCTTGCACTTGCACTTTCATATATGTATATGATGGCTCAGTTACCGACATGTTTAAAAAAAGCCATGACCAGACCACTCCTAAAGAAGCAGAAGCTTGAGCTGTGGGTACCAAAGAAGTACAGGCCTGTTTCCAACTTACCCTTTCTCTCAAAGGTGTTGGAGAAAGTTGTTCTCAGACGGTTGAAGATTCATATGAACTTTCATCAGATAAATGAAATCTTTCAGTCAGCGTATAAAAAAAGCACAGCACAGAAACAGCTCTAGTCTGCTCAGAGTTCATAATTATATCTTGACTCATTTGGACTTTGCATCTTTCAGCGGCATTTGACACTGTGGACTACACTATTCTCCTGCAGAGGCTAGAACACACGCTTGGAATCGCAGGAACGGCACTACAGTGGTTCGAATCCTATCTGTCAAATAGAACATTGAAAGTCAAGGTCCATAAGGAGACTTCATCCATCAGAAAAATAAAGTTTGGTGTTCCACAAGGGTCGGTACTCGGCCCCATTCTGTTTTCACTATACATTCTCCAAATAGGCAATATCATCCAAAGGCACAATCTAAAATTCCATGGTTATGCAGACGATAACCAGATATACATAGGAATAATATCAACTGAGGTTGAACAAGCAAAATATGTTATGGAAAGTTGTATTGCTGATCTCAAGATATGGATGACCAACAACTTTCTAAAGCTCAATGATGACAAATCAGAGTTCATGATAATTGGGACTGGGCAGCAACTTTGTAAAATAGGCGATTGTAGTCTCACTGTTGGAGATCAGACTATCTGCCCTGTGCTCCAAGTGAAGAATCTCGGCGTTGTGTTCCAATCTTCAATGTCACCAGAGTCTCAAGCTCTAACAACAGCAAGATCAGCGACCTTCCATCTCCGCCGAATAGGAATAACCCGCCGTTATTTGGACATCAACACAACCAAACTCTTAGTTCAGTCGTAGTCATCTCACGACTGGACTACTGCAACTCCCTTGTGTCTGGCGCAGCAGCTGTCCATCATCTTCAGCTTGTACAAAACAGAGCCGCCAGAGTCATCACTAGGACTAAATGCCGGGAATTCATCACCACGGTGCAATCTCTTTATAATAACCAGCTCAAAACTTCCATAACTTATCGTTATCATGTAAAGAGTTATAGTTTTGGCACAATTTGGACATCAAAAAGTAAAAAAAAAATATTTTGATACTATTCGAGGGGTACTTTCTTTGTAGAATTTTCGATTGTAAACAACTGAAGATACAATTATGTTTAATATATCATTGTGAAGTAGAGATGTCCTTTATTAAGGGGAATAAATTTCAAACATTTTTCTGTCATAGTTTATGTGTGACAAGTCATAGAAGATTGTCACTTTTCAGAAATCGCCATTTTCAGCCAAGTTTAAAGGATCGTAACTGCCTTACTAATTAAGAAAATTATATTTACACCTTCGGATGCACAAATTCAAGGACAACAACTTTTTTGTTGAACCCTTTCATCAAAAAGTTGATAGTTAAGCTACGAACATTGTAAACGTTGTGTATTAAATTTAAGCATTTTTGATTATTTTCTTGAATATTCAGAAAAACATAACGCATTGTTAATGTATGCAATCTAAATGATGATTACATGTACTTTATGGAAATTAAAGCACAACTTTTTCTTTGTTACACCTTAGTATGAAAATATTAATAATTTTGTGGTAATCGTGAGAAAGATCATGTAGGTGTCCATTAATAAGCGATTGTCCCAATTTCAAAGGGTCATTGTCTTTGGATATGTTTTGTAAAAAAAACTACTGAAGATAGAGACATGTATGATAGATCGTTTTAAAGCAGAGAAACTGATGAATAACCGAGAGTCCAACGTGATGCTCAAGGTCAAGCAGAAGCCTTGAAAGACCTGAGTATTGCCTGTGAAAATCCTAGTTATTATTATTATTATCATTATTGTCAGAAGCGTGTTTTCATGGAATTGAATTTCAAATTATCTGCATGAAAGATGTACAATAATTTCATTATGCTATATTATATTATGGAAACATTTTTTTCAAATAATAAAAATAGGTATAGATGTAATGTAATACTGAATGAGTTATTTCAGTTTGGAAGTCATGAGATCGTTGAAGTAGACCTTATATCTTTTGTTTATTCGGGGTCGTCAACTGCTTCCATATAACGAGATTACAATATACAGTGATTGTTTAGACCAGACTTTATGAGTATGTGTATTATAAAACAATCCTCGTAGTAGTGTAATTAACTGTGGATTTGATCGGTCTATTATATATAATTACATAAGATCTTTTATTACCATTTCCTGTTTTGAGGACAGCTGTGCTTTATTGCTATTTCCATAAGTCCGGGAATAATGCAGTCCTGAAACTTTTGATTTTAGTAATATTTCTAGAATTGAGCTTTCCCCATATAAGAATTTGGATGAAATCCCTTGATGTGTTTTTTTAAATGGATATATATTGTACCACAGAAATAAATAAAAACAAATTCTTCTTCTTCTTCGCTATATGACTGGCTGATTATATAACGCTATCTTTGATTGGAGCTATTTGAGTGTTTATGCATGAAGTTGCAATAACTTCCGTTATAATAATATATTTGTCAGACTAACACCAATTATTTGTTGAGTGTTATTTCTCTTATCAGATATTGATTTGCATGAAAATAGCATATTTTTCTTTTTAAGTTAACTTTGAACCATCTTGTAATACATACAAATGCTCGATATAGCTTTCCTATAGTCCGTCAACCTAACTTTTGGAACACGGTTTTTTGCAAGTTGCATTTAAACAATACACAATATCAAACTCTTATTTGTTCCATTCATTATTATATATGGTGACCTAATGTGGTGCTGAATTTCTCAATTTTATCTAAATTATTAAATATTTTACTTTAGAAATTATCATATAAAGTTTATGACAACAGCAACATTTTCACAAGGGAATACTGAAAAGTACTGGAACGGCTATCAACAATGTCACAGTGTGTGTCGCACGTGCACGTTGGGTAACCTCGTGATAGTGTAATGTCATGCTGGGAAGGGATCGTTTCAATAAACATGTTTTCATTTTAGACAGATTTTAAAAATTTATGAAAATGTTAATGTATGTTTTTCATGTGTTTATCAAACAACATCAAATGATAAAGAAAGGGAGGTGAAACTTACATGTATTCAGATGAAGATTCAGCCCAGACTTTAATGTTTATGTCACATTCAGAGTTCAAATCTAATGATCATCGGTTTGGGTTTTAACCCATCCTTTTGCCAGTATTGTTCTTCTACTTTCGTGACATGATCCACACAATTATTCCACAAATATGTTCGTCATTTACTTAACATTTGACGTATTTCAACTTAAAACATGTTGAATGGGTATCCGTATTTAAAAGTGCATCCATGTGTTTCATTAAATTGTATTTGGCTTTAATACGTTCCAACTCACCACGTGTGTTGTCTACAATATAAAATAAATTCACTCAGCTTCCATATTTATCCCCAAGCGCCAAATATATCAAAATCACTAGTTTAACATTATTATGCATTTGCAAAAACCGAAACTGCACGTCCCATTTACATGCACATTTGTTATATGACCTATTAAACATGTTTGTCTGTTATAAATAAGATTCCAAAATTACGTTTGACTCATTGACACGCGCCAAACGCTGTGCACGGTCCGGTTTTCGATCGGAAATCATTACTTGCCCCTTCATATCGTCAATATGCTAAGTCTACTATCATCAAAATGGTAATTTTCGGTAACAGTTGGTACTTCTCGATAAAGTACCACCATTACAATGATTGCAATATGTGACCCCCATCAACACAATGGATGTACCTTTAAGCAATAACTTGCATATTGTGTATTTATAGATACCATGATCATCTTGGAGTATCTTTTCAACTTTCTAGAAGAAAGAAACTCTTTCGACTTATGTAAGCGCCGAATTACATCCCTCACAACTCGTCGATCAAAATCATCCAGTTTACCTGTCAGGATGTTTTGATATGGTCCCCGACCAATGCGGGTTTCAGTATCAGATCCTGCATCATTGTCAAGGGAGATAATACGATGAAGTGTCGTTCTAGAAACGTTTGTATCATGAAGTGTACGTTTCATGGTGCAATTTAACGAATTACAGTTTTTTTGTCTTTTGGATTATGTCTTGAAAAACGCATGTACTAATATTATACATGTATTAATAATGTCCTGTGCATCTTTGAAGAGCATGTTTTCCACTCCTCTGTAAATCTGACGTCACACTCCGTTCCCTTGATATGCACGTGCATGCAATATACAATCTTTGTACAGGACATTTGGAGGTGTCGGCAGCCATTTTGGATGTCATATTGGATTTCTGTGTTGTATTATAGACAACCACCATTTTTCATAATCTTAATGTGTTCGTTGCCCCCAAAAACCTAGGGGTAGACACAAAGTTCATCACATTCGAGTTCATGGTTGCAGAGTTATGATCATTAAAAGGTTTTGGCGGCCATCTTGGACGCCATCTTGAAAACAAAACTTTTTCGGGGGTCCAACTTTGGTAAACTTTTAGTATGTTCTAAAATACACTCAACCCTACCAGAATCAGTTGAGAAACCTTTTGTAGCAATTTGTTTGGGGTTGAGTTTTTTTTTCTCCATATATTGACCCAACTAACTGGAAATATGCTGCTCTATCAAAAACCTATTCGCTTGTGCAACGTACGTAACAAATTTGCTCGTTCAAAGACTGCTGTCGCTGTCGCGTATCCCATACAGTGTTAATTGGCCTGTAGAAAAATAAATTCATTTAAAGAGTCACTGTAAGGTAAATAGATAGGAAATTGTTTCCTGTATGGCCATTTAGACTTTTTGGTATGGCCATTATGACTTGGGGTTGTGACGATTTTGACTTTTTTGTATGGTAATTTTGACTGAGGTCAGTGTGACCTTTTTTTCTTATGGCCATTTTGACCTGTTCCCGACTGAACTGACTCAATGAATAGCCAGCCTATAAATTGTCATGCCAAAACAGGATTTTGTTATAATAGTTTCACTTTAGAAAAATAGAACCATAGGCTCTGTAGCTCGTCAGGACTTCACTGGTTTACTATCTAAGGCACACAACATTTCAGCTTGCTAGACCTTTTGGTCCTGAAGAAGATGAAAATAGTTTTTTTGAGGTCAAGACCCCTGTGACACTATTTTGGGACACTGGGTCATCAAATCTACAATTTAGAATCTGCAGAGTCTGCACACAACATTTCAGCTTTTTAGATCTTTAGGTTTTTTTTAGGTTGTGACCCCTGTGATCCTGTTTGGGGTTATGCTGACCCTTGGCTCTGGTTACAAGCCACTGTGCTTTCACAACATTATTATGTAATAGCCTCTCTGCGTAGCACTAAACACTGGCAGCACTGATCTCACTAAGGCTTAGAGATGACAGGCAATGTGATGAGTCTCATGTTACATAGTACAATTTAGAATCGCCATTGGCTAAATAGTCTGAACACAACTTTCAAGTGTTCAAAGCCTTTTAATCTTGGAGAAGATGAAATAGGTTTTTAGGCCATGGCCTGTAAGACCTTTATTTCGGGCAAAAGGGTCACTAAATCTACAATTTAGAATCCCAATCGGCTAAATAGTCTGTACACAATATTACAGCCTTTCAAGTTTTCTAAGCCTTTTAATCTTGGGGAAGAAAGTGGAAATACGTTTTTAGATCATGGCCTGTGATACCCTTATTTGGGGCAACAGGGTCACCAAATCTGCAATTCATAATCCCCTTCAGCCATGGAGGATGCACATCAAATTTCAGCTCTCTTAGTTATTGGTTCTGGAGAAGAAGTCGAAATAGTGGAAAGTTTACTGATGGACTGATAAACGGATGAACAGATGGACACAGGACGCCAATGCCATGGCATAAGCCCATATGGCCTTTCAGGCGTGATGAGCTAAAAATTATTCTCATATTTCTTTTTTTAGACCTTGGTGACAAACAACACTAACACTCTTTACTGAAAAACAAAGAAGAACAGTCAACCAGGGATGGCATTCAATCATTAATGATATGCCAGGGAAGGGCATGATTATTATATAACACTGATGATGGAATAAATAACAATTTTTATTTCAAGGATGATGATTCTCTACAACAGTCAGTTCATGTCTTCTTCCATAACCTAAACACAGCAACATGAAGTAGGAATATGTACAAATTCTATCAACACAATCCACAGTCAGGGCCTCGTTCCATCATGTGAGCATCACATGGCACACCAAATGGTCAACAACATAGCCGCTCTCTTGTGGCAAGTCAGGATCTTCTCATCTGAATGATTCAAGCAGAGTTACATTGATTTTTTTGAGTAAGTAATAATCTACACATTTATTTTGATAATCAACAAGTACTCCTATTGTTTGTTATCTTGAAGTAAACTTACTGCTTGATTGTGTTGTTCATTTCCTTCATGTGAGGAAAGATGTAAAGAGCAAACTTGAGAAAACAAAGGTTACAAATAGCAGATGACAGTTTCCCTTCACGAGTTACATCCCCTCAGTCAAATGACTGACAGTTAACTTTTGAATCCTAATTTTCATCACCCTCCTTGTGGTGAATTGTTAGGGAGAATAGGCGGGAAGAAACCCACAATCCCCAGGAAAGTTTACTGATAATTACAAACAAAACATTCATTTGTTGAAAATTATTAGCTTAAACTTTCCTCATGGATTGCGTTAAGTGAATCGGACATAAGGATAGATGGGCAATAGAAGAGGAGACGTTTAAAGTGTATAAAATAGAGCCATGGGCTCTGTAGCTCATCAGGGTTTGTAATGTTTGATGTTAAAAACTGACTTTTTTGTCCGGATAAAGCACAATCACTTGACCTTGTAATGTCCATACTCACCTACATTTTCCAGTGTAAGAGCATAACTTCTACACAATTTCTGCATGGTTCTTGAAGAGAAGGTGACTCTTCCAATTCAAATGGTGTAGACATTATCTCCATATCATGACACAGAATTTAGAATCCCCATTGACCAAGGAGTCTGCACACAACTTGTCACCTCTCTGAGGCTCTCTAGACCTTTTGGAACTTGAGAAGATGATGAAAGTAGGTTTTTAAGGTCGTGACCCCTGTGACCCTATTTGGGGTCAAAGGCCAGGGTCACCAAATCTACAATTTAGAATCCCCATTGGCCAAGGAGTCTGTACACAACTTTTTAGCTCTCTAGACCTTTTGGAACTGGAGAAGAAGATGAAAATAGGTTTTTAAGGACGTGACCCCATTTACCTTATTTGAGGTCACGGGGTCACGAAATCTACAATTTAGAATTCCCATTGGCAAAGGAGTCTGCACAGAACTTCTCAGCTCTCTAGACCTTTTGGAACTGGAGAAGAAGATGAAAATAGGTTTTTAAGGACGTGACCCCATTGACCTTATTTGAGGTCACGGGGTCACGAAATCTACAATTTAGAATTCCCATTGGCAAAGGAGTCTGTACACAACTGTTTCAGCTCCCTGAATCTTTTGGAATTGGAGAAGATGAAAATAGCTGAACCCTTACACCCTATTTGGGGTCACAGGGTCACTCAGTTTTACAATTTAGAATCCCCATTGGCCAAGATATCATAAAAATGTTAGTGGTTCTGGAGAAGAAGACAAAAATGCGAAAAGTTTACATATGGACAGTGGATACCATGCCATGCTATAAGGCTTTCAGGTCAGATGAGCTAAAAATAAAATAAGATGTATCTTGCTTAATTTTTATGATAGAAATATAATGAAAATTGTGTTAGAAAGCCTTCGAAAACACCTTTCATATAAATATAATTATTGCTAACAATTGCAGCAAAATAGTAAACCACTAACATATTTTCATGTATTACTTTCTTACTTTTTATCCAAAAGTCTTGAAATTTGTAACTCTTGATATTCACTAAACATAGATGATATCCTCAAAAGTATAGTGTTCTAGGGTCATTGGCTTCTGAGACGAAAAATATACCTTTATATGAACCCCTGCCACAACCAAAGTGTCAAATTTTAAAGTAATGAAATTTACAAATCATAATCTCCATCTTTTAACGAAAACATTGCCCAGGTTTCTGGATATCACCTATTGCTGGTTCATGCACACATTTTCCTTGAAATATAAGTTTCTAATTGATCAGCCTTGAGATTTCTCCCTCCAAATCCATAATAAAAAGCATGAAAGCTAGGTTCTTAACAGCAAGTGACTCAACCTGGGTTATTGGGTCATGACAACCATCCACGGGAAATGTGTCTTCTGTGCTGCTCGTGGGAAGAGTCTTGATCATATTGCAAAGAGTAGGTAGTCATCGGTATTGCACGCCGTGAATATTCACCATATACACCGTTATGCTTGCTGTGTAGGTAACTGGCTATCCTGGCTTTGATACCGTGGCCTGGTTTGAGCACAGCTGGTGACCTCAATCTACTTGTGGAGTCTGTTTGATTAAGGGAACTGTGCACTTGGTGTGGACCAGTACAGGAAAATGACAGAGAGGATACTGCCATTTGGATAACCTGGGTTGACCTTACCAAGACAGAGCTTGCCAAAACCTTAGAGCCATTGGCCAGATGGTAAGCAGACTTATGTTTCCCTGAACTTGAGCTGCACTTCAAACACCACTTCGGGACACCGCAAAAGCAGAGCATCCCCAAAACTTAGGGTCTCGCCTTTCCCTGTTCTGCCCTCTCCACAGCATCAATATAATGGGAATTTATTTACACAAAAAAATGTTCATTATTGGAACTATGACTAACAAGTTGAATCATCACTGGGGTCACTTTTCACAAGTTTGTACTTTAAACCTATACTGAACAACAAAAGAAAAGCCAGTCCGCTATTACAATTTCCTAATTACTGATATCATTGTATTAAACAGATTTATAACATCAGAGCATTAAAAAAATGTTGACATGATGTTAATACTGTGTTGAACAGCATGCAGACATAACGATATAAGTCATTATTACCTACGGAGGCAATCATATTGGGGTTCATATTTTTCATACGATGCCCTAGGGCAACATATCACTTTGTCATGGTGACGTGACGTCATAAACAATGCTATGACGTCACGTTCTAAATGCGTGACGGCGGGTCGCCAGCCTATGGTTGAAATTGGATTTTAGCGTGTTTTCGTTAATTTTACGACTTCGGTAATAAACAGAATATTATATTCGGGTCTATGCCATACTATGTTTACGACACTCGTGCCTGAATATCGGTATATCCCTCGCTCTCGCTCGGGAAATACTAATATTCAGGCACAGACACTCATATAATATCCTCTATATACTGCATGGTGCATAACTTCTGGATAGCATACAGCCACATTCCTGTTCAGATGATGAAGGGCTCAATGTGCTTTTAATTGAAATTGGAACTTGTGCAAACACTCCCATGAAATTGTTTGATGCAAAACCCCTGTCTTTGCTGATGTCGATTTGGCATTATGACGTCATTTTGAATTTCATTCAGAATGATTCTGTGGATCTCATTTTGGTAAAACTTCAAGACATAGCATTCTTTTTCGGTACCAAGGTGTTCAATGAGCACATTTACAGTCTTTGCAAACTGTTAAGCATGTAATTGCCAAACATCCCAGTTTCCGAAATTTCATTTTTATTTTTGCAAAGCAAAAACTTCTTAATTATTGAGGCTGGAGTCACAATTTGGGGTCCTTTCACAGAGCAAGTCTCGGATTACAGCAATTTTACAATAATTTGAATTTGACCAGTTTCATGCAGATCATATTACCATGGCAAAATGTGACGTGCATTTTTGCGAACAGATACCATTTGACTTTGCAATGGTCAAACATTTCGTAAAAAGTCAAAGCTCCACTGTGACATTGAAAATAATGTCACGGTCACCAAAATCTAATCAGCGCTTTGTCTTTCCTAGGAGGTGCGAATGGTTCTTGAGATATCCCGCTGACAAGGGTAAAATGACAAAGTCTCGTTGTGACCTTGATATGAAGGTCAAGGTCACAAACCTGTGTAGGAACATTACTCTTCCTATGATGCAAAATATGAAAAGAATCCAGTGAATAGTATTTGAGTTATTTCATTTCGTACGGACGGACGCAGCCGAATTCTATATCCCCCGCTTGGGCTTAACGCGCGTCGGGGGATTACAATCATGTAATGATTCAAAGTGTTAAAAGTTGAAAAAAGGCATGTTCACAAATGCATGTTAAAGTTGTGACCTCGCTGTAACGGATTTTAGCGAAAACCTTTTCAAAACTTGGTCTTTCTTCATAGTTGATATATACCAAGTAAGAGCCTAATAGCACAATTGTTTTTGAAGTTATTGTGTTTCCAAGGATTTTTGTAATGATTTCAGAATACTTGAGCTTGACCTTTGACCTTGAATAAGAACATGTCGAACTAGATGAGCGTTTGCGGGTCACCGCAAAAGCAGAGCAGCTCCGAAACTTTGGGTCTCGCCTTTCCCTGTTCCACCTTCTCTTCAGCATAAATAAAATTGGAATTTTTTTGGACAAAATATTTTTCATTATTCAAGTTATTCTAACAAGTTGAATCATCACTGGGGTCACTTTTCACAAGTTTGTTCTTAAAAACCTATTTCTGATTTCAAAATTGGATCAAAGGATTAACATGGCCTTAACCAATATCTCATGACCTTGACCTTTGACCTTCAAGGTCACACCATCAATGATTACTTTTCATTGTGTATAACAATCATGCAATGACTCAAAGTGTTCATTGTTAACATAAGGCATATTCACAATAGCATGCTTAATTTGTGACCTTGCTGTGACCTTGGCCTTTGACAGATTTTAGCGAAAACGTTTTCAAATCTTGGTCTTTCTCCATAGTTGATATATACCAAGTAAGGGCCTGATAGCACAGAAGTTG